>CAJVPZ010001453.1:0-14459 GCA_910592135.1 Racocetra fulgida | reverse complement strand
AGAGGAAGAGGTTCAATCTTTCAGATTATTTGGATTAAAAGTTTGAAAAAAACAGAAAAACAGTAGATAGTTCATATAGTGGATGCTAAATAGTGTTTCAAGTTGTTTAGTTGTCAACTATGGATGCAACAAATTGATGTTATATCATATAGTATTATTATATAATTAGCTAAATAAATTAAAAAATCAATACAGATTAGCTTGACTAAAAAATATTATAGAATTATACTAATTAAATTATTAATTAATTAATTGTTTAAAATTTTTTAAACCAACTAGTTAAAAGTTGGCAACTAGTTAGTTGTTTAGCTAACAATTTTAATACTAGTATTAGGATTTAGGTGAACTCTACAAGGGCAGAAGTAGGTAACAGTAGTATCTTTAGCTTGCAAGTACTTGTCCTCAGACTTGGTGTAAGTTACCAAAGTCTAAGTTAGCTAGATTGTGAGTATGAAAAGCTCTAGCAAATGATGCCTCGAGGATAAATTAGGCAAGTATTCAAAACTTCTTGACTAACAAATGTAATGAAAATGTATCAGTAATACAAGTGGGTGGCATTACAAAAGGTTTAAATAGGTAATCCCCTAGTTGGATTAAAGGTATGGCAGCTAGTATAAAATCTATAGTATACAGTTATTTATATATTGACTACTTAAATAGATAACTAAAAGTTGTACTTGTGGCTAGTTGTATCTTCTAATATAATAGAAGGTTCTGCTATGAGCCTCCCACCCATAACTTGAATAAAAAACCTTAGTTCCAAAGAAGCTTGTTAACAAAAAAACAAATACTTCAATTTTGAATATATAAGTATTTTCTAGATATGGAATAATAATATCTTTTAGATCATTTTGTCTTAGTGATTTTTATAAATTCTAAATATAAAAATAATTAGTTAAATAAATAAATAAATAAATAAATAAATATAATAGTAATACTTTGGATCTAAAAGATTTGCAATTGCCATTGCTATATAAAAAGCAAATTCAAATTATTTTTTAAACTTTTGTTTTGAAATCTAATTCCAAATCATATGAATTAATTGATTCTTGAAATTGCTGCTATTTAGGATAAACATATGAAAACAAAAGGTTATCAGATTCAAATAATTGTATAAGCCTAACAAAAGGCATTAAAAAAGAAGCAAGCTTCTCTAATTCTTTTTATAATGAATCATTTAATATTTGATTTTAAAATCTTGTATAATTTTATTACTATTTACAGGTTATATTATAGTTATTTGTATTCCAAACATACATCTAAGAATAGATTGTATAGCATTTAAACAAGTTCTTTAGCATGTGTTAACAGATTAAACTAAAGTAATTGTATTTGGTTAGTTAGCTAAAATTGACTCTGCTTGATAATGTGATCAAAAAAAGCTAATAATCTGCTTTACATAGATTATTAATTTTTTATCTAAATGAGCTTAAGTATATCTTTAATTAAAAAGTTTTTGATATATGCATTACAACCCAAATATATTAATTAAGAATAATATTAATTTAATAATTTTCAAGCTGCTCTTATTGAATTCACATTGTCTGTTACAATACCAACTAACTTGAAAGAGCTAACATGTTCAATAATAATCTTGAACTCATTGTAAATAAATTTAGCAGTATGTGTTGCAAATTCAGAATACTTTATATCATAAAATATTAGTCATAGAAGACAAAATAAAATTTAAAACAGATTTTCATCTAAGATTAGACTATCTATCTGATACTAATACAATATTTTCAGCATTATTTAGGATTATATCTAAATTTTGTTGCTTAACTTAAAACTTAGCATCTAAAAAATTATTAGCTAAATTATGTCAATTAGAACTAATATAAAAAATAGGTTTATATTTTTAATATAGTATTGTACAGCTTCTATAAATTCTTCTTAAAAAGGGTTTTCTATTACTATAAAAGAAATTTTAGCTGAAAAAAAATTTTGCTAATATAATATCTACATCTAATTTACTTAGTGATATTTTAGATCCAAAATCTTGAAGATATAATGAATTTTTTACATTTTTTGAAAGCTTTTTATATTTAGTTAAATGTTCTTTTAATCAGTCAATTAAATTAACAAGATCCTTTTCACAGTGGTTATACTTTTAACAAAATGTTATTTAATTATACTTGTCACTTTTTATAATTTTTAAACAAGTTTCTTTTAATAGAAGTCTTCTATAAAATATAGTTATTATACTCTGGCTTTTCCAAACTTCCAATTTAGATAGCCCAAAAGGGCTGTAACTTGCCTTTAGTCTCTACAATTGGGTCCTTTTTCTCCAATTACTTTTCCAATGACCTGGTTGGTGAAGTGCTACCAAACACTTAGTCATGTTCAGTTTTTTTAGTTCTTCAAATAATAATCCTTTACATAGTACCATCAAAGGTCTGTGCTACCTCTCTACTCAGGTTTTGCCAAGTGGGCTTTCGAATATGCTGGCCCTAAATTTATATAGCTATTTCACTTGGGTTTTGTATAACTCATACATCACACTATTGTTCTACAGCCTCAGTATAAGCTAGTGCAACCAAAATTACAGATTCTGATCTGTTCATTTACACATAGTCTGCCATAACACATTCTGTAAATTCAAATTTTTGTCACCAGTAGGATTTGAACTCTTGTCCTGCTACTTGAAGATGCAACAACTTACCAACTATACTAAGTTGCTATATTATGCTTTTTTTAATATTAGTTAATAAAATTGAATTGCAGAACTTTATTTAAATCAAATTGTATAATTTTATTATTTAATAATATTGAATTACATATTTCAATTATTTAAAATTGGGAAATTGAACGCAAATCACTAACTCTTCCTGACGATTACTTGTACTAACTTCTCTTAAAAACACTTGCTATTTTATAAATTTTATTAAGTAAACCTCTTTTGGCTATCTAAGTAAAGTTGTTCTACAATTAATTTACTTATAGGCAGCCTAGTTTTATAGCTCTAAAGCTTTCTGCTACTGAATTATAAGCAAATATCTAAAATTTATACTTTTGGCCTTTACTTAAAATCTTATTAAGTAAACCTCTTTTATTTCTTAATAGAAAAAAATTAAGCTCAACTAGAGCTTCAATGTGATATATAATATATTAAAACAGACAAATATTTTAGATTTTATTACTAAATTACTACAAAACTCTGTTATTAAAATTCTGTTTAATTTTTACAAATTTTTTTTCACTTTTTTTGGGATTTTGCTTCTCCTAGTGCACCCAAACTTGCAGATCCCAATTACTAATCCATATTATTAATCAATTTACACATTTCCAATCTTGTTTCATCTATTTTTATACAAAAGCCTCTTTACTATATTGGTTCTAATTAAATTTACACAAATTTTAGCTCCTGATGATCCTGCCAATCTGCTGATCATTATACTGCGTGACATCTTATCTATCATACTCCATTATATATCACACTCTTAACTGTTATACTCCTTATTTGTTACACCCTCTTTATTTGTCATACTTCTTTATTTGGCACACCTCTTTTAAATTCAAAATGCCAATCTTAGCTAATTCTCAGAAGTCTGACTTCTATAATATAAATTATTATTACTCTATTTTTGTATAACTAGGCTCAAGATGGAGACCAGCAGAAGGGAGCAATAACTAGCAGTTCGATTTAAAGAACTAAAGCAGAGAGTAATATTTAAAAAGTAAAGTTGTAATAGAACAATAGAAAGCAGATAAAGTAGAGTATAGCTTTATTAGATTCAAAGAAGTTCAAACTTAGTTCAAGCAATACAACAAACAATATTAGACTCTGGAAATCCAAACCTTATGCACTCTAAAGATATCAAGAAATAATAAGAAAGATAACAAGAAATAAAACAAAAACTCAAGGAAAATAACAATTTCCAAGAAGACAATAGTATTTTATTATTAGCAATCAAATAATGAGAACTTATACAAAGTTAAATTGAGGAAGTGAGAAAAGGTAGGCTATTTATAATGTTTTGGAACTATGTGGATGTTAGTTTAATGTCTATCTATTATGTGATATATATAAGGTTACATGGTACATCATAAGTTATATTTAATTTAAATTCGTTATACTAATTAGTAAGTTCTAGAATGTTTATTAAAAATTGCTAATTACTAAAATTTTACTATAATAATCGATCTAGCTTATTAATACAAAATATTCTATAAACCAAAATAGGGGGTTTGCTAATATACAGTAATGGGTTTTTGTATTAGTTTATGAGATATTAGCTTCTGAATATAAATGTTCCCTATACTCACTCATTAATTACTAATATATATGATATAAATAACAATAAATAGTAATACTAATGATAATAATATATAATAATAATATAATAAAATATTAATAAGAAAATAATAATAATATAATAAAATATAGGAAAGAGAAAGAAAGATAAAAATATTAAAATTTGATGAAATTTTAGGATACTATATTACTCTAAATATAAAGACCGCTATGGCATAAGAATTTTAGAAAACAAACTACAAGCTCCACATGTTCTCCCAGTTAATACTAAACCTGATTATTGCGATGTTAAAAAACAACAACACTGTGGTGTGACAACTTAGTGTAATTGGTAAGTTGTCGCAACCCAAGCGGCAGGACAAGAGTTCAAATCTCACTGGTGATGAAATTCAAATTTGCAGAAATGTGTTATGGTAAAACTGTATGATATATCGATTGGATAAGCACCTGTGACTTTGTTCTCACCACTTGTATTGGGAGGTTGTGAAATATAGTATAATGTATGATTTACACAAAACCCAAGTGAAGCAGCTAAATAAATCCAAGGGATCAGGGGATATAGAAGCCAGCTTGGGAAGTTCCGAGTAGAGAAGTAGCACAGATCTTTGACAGCATTATGTAAAGGATTATCATCTGAGAAACTAGACACCAAATGCAAACTGAATGAGGACTGAGTGTTTGGCAAGCACTACACCAATCAGGCTGTCAGATCAGCTAAAGAAAAAAAAATTCATTTGGAATATCAGGTAACATCTACTGGTCCTTCCCAGACCATCTGAATTGAAGTTTGGAGCACTGACGGTTGGCATCGAAGTACTGTTAATAGTCCATAAAGTGTGTGCTGGAGTTTGGGTGAACTTTGCAAGGGCACAGAGTAGGTAATGGTAGCAAAAGTAAAAAGCTGCAAGTACTTGGCCACGGCCTAGGTGTAAGTTACCGAAAATCTAGGTGATACATGTATGGAACATGAACCGCTCTAATAGGTTTACCATGAAGATAAAGTAGTCTTAAGGGGCCTTAGTAACAGTTTCTCTTTGAGGAGAATATCCTGATAACACTAAGTTGATCAAAGGTTTAATTGAATAACTTAAGTAATAGTGGGTTGCAAGTACGACATCTAGTGTAGTTCATATAGGTTACATATGCAAGACACTTAAATAGATAACCAAAAGTTGTACATATGGCTAGTATATATCCTCGTTAATATAACAAAGTCAGAAGTAGCACTGTGGCTGCACTGGCATTTGATCCAAAGTTAATAAAACATGCCAGACCCCAAAATAATCACCTTAATATAAAAAAATAAAAAAAAATAAAAAAAAAATAAAAAAAAAACACTACTTCCAAGTACCATTACACCTTCAATTTGTACATGCCTCTGTAGTAAATCCACACTAGTTTTACTCCACAACATTATAAAATATACCACTTAACACAAATCGAACAATCAACAGTAGCTACTAAATCAGTAATTTCAACTTAAGCTCTTAAAAAACAAGAAAAACTACCTCCTTCTCCTGTAGCCAAAATACAACAAGCTGAAATTTCTACATCTTCAACCACTTGTATACTTTTTTTTAGCTTCCAAACAGATTCTAGTCCTTGTCAAATTATTGAGCACCCACAATACTATCAAACATGTTATGTCTGCAAACTCAAAAATATTCACTATATCTACACTATTGAACAACAAAACTACACATCTAACTACGTTACTGCATGTCTTTTTAAAGGAAACCTTATTCACCAAGTTTGTGTTTCTAAACTTTATAATTACAAACCTAAGCCTATTCACTAGAATGTACCTCTTAATCATCAACAAAAAATTGCTATAATAATCACAAAAATCTTCTTTATGTCTACAAAAAGCAAAATATAGCTTCTTAAGAAAATCTTTTCTAAAAAACATTTAGAACAACAAGAAAAACAACAACATGAACCAAAACAACAAGACCAACCTCAACAAGAGCAACAATAAGACAAACAACAACAATTACAATAACAGCAACAAGAACACTAACAAAAAGAGAACCAAAATCAGGAACAACAATATCAAACTTATACTGAACAATAGCACCATCAAGAACCAAATGCTAAAACAAAGAAAAACAAAACAAAGAGAAATTACAAATGACCTAGACTGGTTTGAAGACTATCTAGTAACTGAAGAAATGGAAAATAATATCAGACTTAACACCCTCATTGCTCATAAACTATTTGATTTCATTAAACATTATCTCATAAACATTTATCTAAGAAAAATTATTCAACTTGCCAAGGATGGCAAACCTGAATAAAAGTTTAATTATATGTATTTAGTCAAAGTTATGGCTAGCAAATGACCAAACGTTTTGACAAAACTTATATATAATCACAACTCTACTATTGACAAATCAATTTCGATCTCTTTTGAAATATTACTCTCAACTTTTATTTCTTTACTTAAAGAGTTACTACTACACTACTCACAAAACTCAATTATCCTAAGATCTTTGCATTATATGACTCTATTCCACCATACTCCTTAGCTAACCACAAACAAGTTGCAATCAACTTTGCTCGCCTCTACCTCATTCTTTACAACAAATATAAAACTATTAATACTGAAAAATTTTATAAGAAATTTAACATATATCCAATTCACTTCAAATTTCACTTCTCTATTAGTGAGAACAACATTAACCAACCACTTTTTAAAATACAAAATGATAATAAGTTCAACATTAATATTCTATTTAATATTCTCAAAGAACAGTTTTTATATAACTTTAAGATTCCTTTACTTAAAAGCTGCCTCTCCAAGTATGATGCTTGGTTTGAAAAATTCTTTGAAATCTATAAGCACCAATTTACTAAGATTGACAAAACAAAAACCTACAATTTCATCAAATACCAAATTGCAATTAAACTATTACACATCTGCAAATTTCTTCTTCTGAAAGAATTTACTATAAACTCTATTGACTTACTTAATAAATACAAACATCTATGCCTTAAAGCAGCATTATTCCACATTAATATATGCAAAATTGAAAATTGTGCTACTTTACCAACTGACTCTGAACATAATGTTAAAAACATTTATATGCTATCTTCAAACAATCCTTTACTCATTATCCAGCTCTGGTTAAAGACTCTATTTTTGTCTCAAAACCTAAATAGCTCTTATCTCAATTAGACTATTCAATAGTTCAAAAAGGTAATACCATTCTGCCTCATCAAAGTTCCTACTTCTATAACTCTGCTATGTAGTTTAGCTGACCAAGCAGAGGAAGAATGTATGAAACTTAATAACACAGAAGAAAAAATTATTCTAGAAGAAACTATCTGTTTTATTGCTATTTTAAAGAATATCAAAAAGCTGCTGCCACTAAAGATAGAATTAATAATTTTCATCCTCAAGCTGCCATAGCCAAAATTACATCTAAATCAATTCAAATTGACTTTCTTGCTAAAGACTTTGTATATTTTTACTCACTTAAGTACAAAGATGAGAAAAACATTATTACTGATATTTAAAACAACTTTTTATCCCTAAGCTGAGGAAATTATTCAGAAAAAATTCTGTATAAAATTCAAAAAACCTAAAATATCATTATCTATCTTCTTTAACTTCAAACAACTAACTCTCAGCATTACCAAACCTTTACTTCAACAAGAAAACAATTCTAATACAATAGCAGATATCACAAACCCTAACCTAGTAGAGAAAACTGATATTGTCATGACAGATACTAACAAATCTTCAAGCTAAACCGCAGAAAACTCTAACCAAAATATCAATACACTCTTAACAGAACCAAACTAAGAAGAAATATCTAAAAATAATAATAGCAATCAACCAACAAGTATAAACAATCCATAGATTTCTATACTTTCATACAATCTTTTTCAATAACTCCTTCTATAGATTACATTAATGCAGCTATCGCTTCTAAAGTAATTATGTTCTTCACATCTTGTAGGCTATCTTTAGAAGAGAATGATGTAAATAGACAGATGAGCAAGTCTATTTATGCAGAGAACCATATAGACAGTTAGACCAAACATACATAGCAGACTATGGAACCATTCGCAGCTGTGAGAACCGAGCTTAAAACGGCGAGTGAAACTACAGAAAAATACCTCTCCAAATCATTACCAATATCATCAAACTCCTATGATTTAGATATATGTTTTAACAAATTTCTTACCTATTATCATCTTCCTCTACTAAGAGAACTACAAACTATTAGCTTCTTTTTACAACATCTATAACAAAATAATACTAACCACCTGGCTGACTATAGTTTTATTACTGTTAATAGTGATAAAACTGAAGTATACATATATCTACTACATAAACATAATGTGCTACCAAAAGACTATACTTTATCAACCTATAATTCTCATAACATCACTCTAAAATCACAATCAAATATATCTATCTTTACATCTATTTTATATACATCTTCTAACCAACACTCTAATCAAAATCGTGATTTATATCAATACACAATATTAGAGGCTTTAACACCATTACAAAAAGAGAAGCATGGCAAAACTATTGCCTAAACCATAATATCTCTATTGCAAGTATTACAGAGACTAAGATATCTAATAAAGCTAATCTATCTTTTTGCAACAACAATCTATTTACATACTATTGGGCAAATTCAAATAGCTCAGCTGAAGGAACCAGCATTATGATTCAAAATTATCTTAGACCTTATGTACTTCCTCATCCAGGAGGAGCTTTAGCTCTAGATTTGTTTTTTAAAAGTAATATTAAACTTCGAATAATATCAGTATATTTATTATCTACAGATATGACTAAAAGAAGAGATACACAAGACATAATCATTAAATGGATTCAATCAGCAGTTCAACAAATCTTCATCCAATTATTTTTGGTGTTTTAATATACAAGATAGTATCCATAGCTCATCCCCAAGATTTAAGTTAATCAACTTTCTACATCACCCTAACTACTATGACCTAAGTGTATATTTTAATAACACACACTTTACTTGGTCTAACAATACAAGCAGTAGTTGAATAAACTACATATAGACTAATCAATTTAATATACAATTTCTCTTATCATATAGTCTTGATAACAATAAAACAAGTACCTTAAGTGATTTTTTAATTTTTTTATCATCTTGGACATTTTTTAATAAATATAGTAAGGCATCCCGACAACATATGGGTATCTCTCACAGAATCTTCAACTATAAAGCTATAAACAAAGATATATAGACAGGATTTGCTAATCATCTAACTTCAATACTTAACAAACATCAAGTTTTATTTGATTTACATACTCAAGAAACCTTGGAAACTACTTGGTATAAAATTGAACATTCTATCATTAATACCACTATTCATATTATCCCTAACAAAATTAGTCACAAATGCAATTACAATCATTGATATAGCCCACACTGCACCTTGCTCTACTTTTGCCTTAAAAAACTTGAACATTTAATTAAAATAGACAAAAAAGCAAACAATGACAATTCTAAAACTGCAATTATAAATACTTTCATTAATGATATAAACAATAAAGTTAACAGCAACTTACAATCATTAAACTCATCAGATCCACCACATATTGAAAAATAGATTAAACATGCTCAAGAGATTTGGAGACAACTATACTAAGCACATCATATGAAAACTCAATCTTACTTTGACAACAAATTCAAGAAGCTACTGAAAAAAGATGTGAAACTTTAGTTTCACGTCCAACTTAAGCAATCATCAGTATTCTTAACCATTATCATACAACTATACATTTCTCTAATATTAAGTTACCAGACGAATTAATTACAGAACTATCTAAAATCAAAGAGTATATTTAGACACATTTTGAAAACTGAACAGCATACAAATCTATCAATGAAACATTATTTCAGAATACTTGGTTTCAACAATATACTCTATGACCCCATATTGATTCTTCATGGTATAACCCTCTTATTGAAGCAATTACTCAAGAAGAAGTCTTGAACACAATTGCCAAAATGCCAAATAGCAAAACTTGTGGCCCAACTAGCATAAGCTATGAAATGCTCAAGCATATAGGCACAACATGTGCTCAAGCACTTACTGCTTTGTTTAATCATTGTTTTATTACCAGCCAAATACCTAAACAATGAAAGCATGGAAGAATCTTTTCTATCTCTAAATGTGCTACTTTTGATGGCAACTTAGATCTAACATAGCCTATTAGCCTGGTAGAGCATATTTGCAAAGCATATATTAAAATTCTTACTAATAGACTTAGTTTAGTTTTTTCTCAACACTCTATCCTATCATCCTTTAACTATATTGCTCTACTTAGTAACAGTACTTCAACACCTATTCATATTTTTAATAACCTTATTAAAGATGCAAACTGTAACTATCAAGACATATGGCTTCTGTCTCAAGATATGAGTAAAGCATATGATTCTGTTAATATTACTTTACTTCAACGATCTCTCTCTTGTCTTTTATTATCAGACAATATTATAAACTCAATTATTAATATATTTACTGACTGACACAACAAAGTTATTACAAATTTAGGTTTCACTTCTTCATATCCAGTTCAAAATGGAATTGATCAAGGAGAAACTATTACATCTTTATTTTAAAGAATTTATTATGACCCTTTAATTGCCTATATTCATTCTTAATTTTTAAAATATTCATTTCAAACATCCTGGATCACAAATTTGAAAAACAAAACATTCAGTTATCTCAATACAAACTGTTCTGTTTTTGTCTTTATGGATGATACTCTATGAATAGCATCTTCTCAATCTGAACTTTTACAAATTCTCTCTATTGCAAGTCCTTCTATAACATGGCTAACATCTAAGTTAATCTAGCTAAATTTATTCTTACTACAAATAATCTACCACCTAATTACAATCCTATTATCTTTAATAATTATATACTTCTATTACACTCACCTCATACACCCTTTAAGTTTTTAGGATGTTGGATTACACTTGATAACAAATATTCTTAGCAAACACAACTCATCATCAGTGAATCTCTACATTTTATTAAAATTGCTAGAACTAAGCAAATTACTGATGTTCAAGCCTGCTATATTGTCAATACTGTCATTATTCCTACAATTAAATATCACCTTCAAAACTTGGTTTTAAGCTAAAGTACTTGCAAAAAGATTCTTTCATATCATATTAGACTTATTAAATATAAAGCTAAATTTAGCCAAACAATTCCTACCTCTACTCTCCTTCACCCTCAACTATATAATGTTTGTAATATTTGGAATATTCAGTTACAACACCATATCTCAAATTACATTAAACATCTTAATAATCAAGACTTACTAGGTACTAGCACTCATATTAGACTAGAGCTTGGATCTGATTATCCGTTTTCATATTAAATTTAACAGATATCTGACAGATTTTACTATTAAATTTGCATCCAACAGATAATCAGAACCAAGCTCTATATTAGACTCCAACAGCTGCAAAACAACTTTTGGTCTTCTACTAGTATTTTATCACATCCAAACCCAATAATAGATAGTCCTAATAAATATTTTACCAATTTCAAAATTATTCAATTTTTTAAACATCTTGGATTATCTATTCTACACAACCCTTCGTCTCTTATACCATATACTATTACAGGCTCAACTTCACTTGAATCTATACTATCTTTTCACTCTAATTATACTACCTTTAAAAAACAACTTAGATATCACCATATCATGTTCTTAGAGCAGCTAACATCATTTGATAATTTTTGTCTTCTTAACTGGAAATATATTTCACTATGATTAAACAAATTGCTAAAGGAAGAATACTAACCTGGTTTGTGACCTTAGAAGATTTAGTAATTAGTCATGCATATACAAGAATACTCTACAACTACATTCAACTTTCTAGCTTTAATTACTATAGTTATACAACTAGACACTTCCCTACACAGTTAAAATTCTGGATTATAATTATATTTAATAATCAAATTATTATAAGAAAAATACGTCAACAGTCTACACCAAGTGGCCATGTTATAATTACACATTGGAGCTGTTCCATTGAACTCCAATTCACTCAACTTTATCCTACACCTCAAATAACTCCCAGACTATATCCAAACTGCTCTTTAAATTCTCAACTTATTGCAAATAATTGTACTAACTTAATTCTAATTAATTTAACTATTAAGTTTCTTGGACAAATTAATTCACATGACAAAGTACTTAACCTAAATGCAAATTATTTAGATCTCTTATTTTCTATTGCTATATGACACCCTCTTCAAACCACAACAACAACCAATATTTCAATTTCCACTTTATCTATTCCACTACTTTTAAAAATTGCCCTTTAATTTAGACCTTACAAGCTATTGCTAACTATAATTCTAATCTACCAGAACTTTCATTTTATACAGATGGCTCAGTAATACAGTTAGGCTCATCTCAATTCTTTATAGGAATTGGATGGGCTCAAATTCAACATAACAGAGTTCAATATACCTTTCAAGCACAAATTAAACTTTGGCTATGTTTATTTAAAGCTGAACTTTTTGCAACACTTTCTGCACTTATTACAGCACCAAGAAACTGTATAGTACATATCTATACAGATTCACAGTAAGTAATTTCTAAATATAACAGTACTAGCCAAGACTTACTTAACTTACAATTTACAAATACTCTATATCACTCATTATAGTATACTTTAATCAACTTTATTAACTTATACAAATTACAAGTTACTTTTTCCAAAATAAATGCACACCAAGATGATAAATATAATAACTTTGCTGATCAACTTGCTCAAAGTCACTCCACTGCACCATTCTTAGAATTTAACTTTCAGAATATATATAATCCAAAGTATACTCTTCAATTTGATAATTTTTTAATTGAATTGCCTATTAGGTGATGTATTCGTACAATCTGTTATACACAAATTTAGCTCTTTGGTCCTCACAAATCGCTTTTAATAATGGACTCTGATTACACCATATATCAATTAGAATGCTACTTGGTTATTTATTAATAATTTTAAAAAATAACAAACTATTTATATAGCTTTCAATCAGCTACTATTAAATCTTTTAGAATTAAAATTTTACTTGATGAGCTACCTACTCCACATATCCTTCATAATCATTATTCTTCTTGCTCACCAAATTTCTATAAATGCAACCAAATTAGTACAGCACTCCACTGGCTAATTTGTCCAAATTCTCAGCATCTAGAAAATCTTATTCACAAATCACTTTAGCATATTCTTAAACCTTCTATTCTTGACATATCAACTGAGTCTACAATGAATCTATATTCTCAAATCAAAAATCTTAATAGCATGTGAATACACAATAATTCTAATATACTATCCTTGTTTTCAACTATAACTGGTTTCATCCCTCAAGACCTTATAGACTTATTAAAGATATTACTTCATCTAACAAAACTTTAACTAAACTTGTTGTTCAACTTCTATTACATTTAAATCAACAAATTTACAAAGACTGTTGGATACTATATTGTGCCTCTCGAGCAAAAGCTAATATACCAATTAATACTCAACTTACAACCTCAGCATTACAAATTTCACCTACTCAATTGGCACCTTTCACTATTGCAAGTACAAAACTTGAATTATAGTACCCAAAGTAGATTAAATATCAATATAGCTTACACAATTTAATTACCTCAGAAATTTAAGTAAGCCATGGCCACCCTGGTAGGTTTAGATCACAGATAACTCCTATAACTCTTGAGTTAGCAAGGGCTCTGTCTGAGTCTCAAGTCTTAGTATCTTATAGATATAAAGTTCAAATAATGTAATTTTTTTATTTAATTATTTGTAAAGAAGTTTAATTGAATTTTAATAAAGATAGAAGCATGGCCTCATCTTTGAAGATTAAAAAAAAATTATTTAAAATTGGACTGCATAATTTATTTTATTTATTTATTTATTTTTTTTGAAGATGAGGTTTTGTCTTTATCTTTATTTAGTAATTTGTATTGAGAATCTACATAGAGATTCTCTGGCCAGAGCTAATTGTTACAAATTTTTTACAAAAATGAGACTCAGACTATAGATATACTATAAACAGTAAACTATCTAGTTCTATCTAATTTATCTGCAACATAAACCTACTAGAGTGGTTAAAACTCACCTAGATTTGATAATTTAGAATATTATTAGTTGGAGTACTATATTTAATC
>CAJVPZ010001452.1:0-14461 GCA_910592135.1 Racocetra fulgida | reverse complement strand
TTTAATGTAGTTACTATTTTTAAAGTTACTAATAAAGATATGAGCAAGGCCTCACCTTAATACCAAAAAAAAAAATAAAATAAAATTAGATTAAATAAAATTTTAAAAAAAATTAAAAATTTTTTGAAACATATTTTTTAGAGATTTTTTAGTATTAGGAGTAAAGTTTAGAGTTATATTATTAACAAATAATTATATATAAATTTTATAAATATTAAAAGTAAACAAAAAAATTTCTGTTTTATTTTATTTTTATTTTTTTTTTATTTTTATTTTTTTTTGAATTTGCTATATATATGATAAGATTAGTTACAGATTTGTATCAAGATAATATTAATTTTGAATTATCTATTATATCCTGTATAACTACCTAAGTGTAACAAAACACCTCTTGATTTTCTATTTATAAACTAATTTAAGACTAGCTACCATTAGTTATAGGAGGGAAAGAGAAAGCCCAATTCTGTTTTAATTTAATTTAATTTTATTTTAATTTGCAATATTTAATTTAAAAGAATTTATAGGCATCTTTTATGGGAAATATATCTTTCAAAATTCTTGAAAGTCTATTTACATTAGAATAGTATTAGATTAAAATTAGAGGTAAATAAAATATGTAATAAATTTGCTTAAGAAAAACTTTTTATTAGAGCACAAAAAAAGGTTTTTTATGTGTTTTCTTGAAAAATAAACAATTTTTCTTTGAATGAATATTTGTTTTAAATTTTCTCAATCGTGTTATATTATACTAAATTGTGGCTCACTATTGGCAGAAGATATATATCTCCCTATGGAGATATATATCTCTCACAAAAGATGTCTAGAAGTACTCTTAATTTAAATATGCCTGTTTTTTATTTTTATTTTTTATTTAATTTAAATATAATTATTTATTTTTTTATTTACTTTAAATAAAATTATTTTAAATAAATATAGTTATATTGCATACTATAATTTTTTAATTTAAATAAATTATTTTATTTTATTTAACTATTTATAGATTTAATTTATTTTGATATTATATATAATAGGCTGTTTTTCTAAACCAAATCTTAAATATTGTCTAACTAATTCAAGAGGTTAAGTTAAAAGTACAAGAAATTAAAATTTTGAAGATAGTTTAGCAAAAATATTAAAGCTATATGATATATTTGCCATATAAATAAAAATATATACGTAGCAACTATATAAATACTATATGCTATATATACTATATAAGATTTGGGACTTGGGATTGGGATTTGTCCAGTTTTGACATATGGGATTTTTAGGTATAATTGGACAATCCCATTTTTCCAGGTTTGTCTATGGAAAAATCCCAAATCCCAAACGTTTGTCCAGCATGTATAGTTATACCCCGTGATTTTCCGTAAAAATATGAGTTTCTTATTAAATCATTTTAAGTATTGTAATATATATATAATTTATATGATTTGATGCCAAGTAGTATGTACTATAATGACCAAGCATTAAATTTGAAAATTTTATAAATATTTCTAATATAAGGCCACACAAATTTAATGTCTTGGTTTTCATAACATGAAACTTTTAAGCAGACCCGGCCGGCTAGGTTTTTTTTTAAATTTCATATATTAAAATTTTATAAATTTTTTTTAAAAACCCACCCGGTTATTAAAACAAAAAATTTTTTTTTACAAGTTTTCAAATTTTGATCCGAATTAATTTTACATAACCTAAATTATAATAGGACTGGGTGAAACCCGCGCTATAAATTAATAAAATCCACTACGTACGTAGATCACATTAGGGTGAAATCCGCGTTTAGCTATGTTTTTTATTATGCAAAAGCGAATTTCTACGTAGCGGATTTTACTAATTCACAACGCGGGTTTCACCCTGTCGTATTATAATTAAATTTTAATTTGCTAAAACTAAAAATTTATTTTATTTTATTTTTTTTAAATACTTAAAATCCAATAATTAAAATTAAAATTTTTTTGTTAGATACATTTAGGTTAATTTTACAACACGTTGGAACCGTTTAACCATTTAAAAATTGTCCATAATTCCGGGCAGAATTATGTTGGTCGTAGGCCGGAATTATCTTAATGCTGGCCAACGGTTAAACGATTAAACGATTAAGAAAAATTTTAGGCGGTTCCAATCCCTAACGTTGACATGCTACACGTTGACGTATTATCTCGAGCTTTCGAAATTAATACATTTTATTAAGAATTTTTATTTAAAAAAAATTCAAAATATTAAAAATAATTACGAAAAACTTTTTTGATTTTAAATTTTGGGTTTATTCTCTAATTGTATCTAATTGTATTTAACAATATATATAGTAGTTAGCAAGCACATAACCAATAAAACCACTAATCATGAGATCAGCTTAAAAAAATTTTTTTAATAAGATTTTGCTACGTAAAACGTGTAATTTATAATCTCTGCACTAAATGTCAAAAATCCTATCTGCGAGCACAAAAATACCAAAAAAGACTATGACACCGATTAGAAATACAAAGTGCCAGGCATAAAAATGCCGGGATGCAGACTCCGGATTTTGAATTAATCTTAATTCCTAATCATAAAATTTTTCGAGGTTCTTTTGGGGTAGTTTATGATTTAATTACATTGATCAGTGATTTTGGGTTTTTAATTTAGGCCCAATTCCAAAATGCGCCCGAATAAGAGCCATTATTGTTGAGCGAAGATATGTTGACAACCACCTAACCAAAATCGATAAAATTATACAAATTATACAATTCTATAGAACCCAAATAAAAATATTTACTGATTTAAATAAGTTTTCAAGATATCTTCGCCAAAAAAATTACATTTTGATTGTCAATTCGCTAATCAAAATCAGATGTTCAAGTAGAACTCCACGTGAGCATCACCTTTTCGTGGGTGGTCCCATCCGGGTTATCACACTTCAACAAATCATTTGATGATAATACATAATTCATTTAAAGACACACGTAAACACTTCATACATAAATAAAAAAAAAATTATTTAATAAAACCATTTAGGATTGTTCATTATATAATTGTATATCGCCGCAACCTTTTTTTTTTTTTTTTTTTTTTGCACGGTAAAATATCCTAAAAACATATGAATAAAAATTGTTTAATTGAACAATTACTTCGGTTTCAACAATTTGAAAAGGTAGAATTATTACAAAGAAATTTTTTTTAAATTTTTAACGAAAAAGTACATTATCCCCTAATATAGATCGCTTTTTCACCCCCTACTCTTCCCGCACGTCCTGTTTTGTCAACATGGTCAAGGCCTAGATAGTCATCTGCCCATTTATGTTCCGATAGAATAACATCTATTTATATTCATTAATTTGCATGATATTTATAAGCAATTTAATTATTTTAAAGATAAACAGTTAAAAAGCGAGTATACATACTATCATCGTCTATATATTGAGGTTTGGCATACGATACAGCTTGCACAATTGCAACTTTCACCTTCGAGAAATCTTTTTCGTTCATTCCTAAGCGTGATTGAAGGCGCAACTTCGTCGCAGAGAATGTTTCACCCTGATTGTATAAACGTAAAAACAGTATAAATGCAAGTAATTATATAAAAAATGATATTCAAAAATACTAACAGCCTTAATAACAAATTTGAATGGGATTCCATGCGCGCGTAACGGTTCCTTAGTAAAATGATATACTTGAACAACTTTATCATTATCACTTCGATCGTTTTCTTCCTGTGGTATTTCCTAAATATGAAATGTTTTCAAAAAATCATGGTTACACAATAAGCATTCAAAGGTCAAACAAATGAGTGAAGAACAAACCTCTGCATATAACGTCGTCATTTGTTCCTGTATTTTATCTATTGGATCATTGATATCATATTCTTTTTGGATCTTGTTATGTAAAACATCATATAATCTAATTCTGTTGGTAGGTCCTTGTAATGATAGTTTTTGTAAAATTACTTCCAAAACTTCATTAACTACGGCAGTCTTTGGAAGACGAATATCGATTCCATCCTTTAAAACCTTTTAAAAAAAAAAAGATAATTAGTAAATTGGATAATATATAAACCTGAATATTATAATATTCTTTTACCTCTTCCTTAACAGTTGTCCCAAGCCAGTATACTTTAAAGAACTTCTTAGTTTCTAATTCCACAATACTAATATCAAGCATCTCATAATACAAAAGATTCGCTGAGTTAGGCAGATAGGTTGTCTGAAGCATCTCTGACAGTGTTTGGTTGGTCACCCTCTTAATTACACTTTTGTATGAACCGGACGTTGGATGTGCTGTTGTAAACCGTAATTTCAAAGGATCCGTACTTAAATGAGCAGCAACTCGTTTAGCGACCTACATGAAGATATAGAAGACATTAGTTAAATAATTTATTAAATTCATATCGGGCATTATGGTACGACATTTTGGCGAATTTCTATATCAACAGAAAATCGTTAAAACATCATACTTCACTATAATACCTCTTCATTTTATTATTCGTAATAAATGTAAAAAACATTTAAACGTACTTCATCATATGTGTACTTCTTATTTAAAACCAACTCAAATTCTGGTTTTTGTTCCCGGTCTTTATGTTTTGGTTTAAATTGAACGACAATACGCATAGATAATGACTCATAGAATGTAGGAATATCACGAATGCGACCTGCAGCAGTATGTTCTTGTGCTCTAAATCGAGGGAAAAAATCGGCTTATAAAAAAATTAATTAAAAAGAAAAACAAGATCGGTTAATAAGTAACTTACTCTTTTTCTGTTAAAGCCTTTTGGAAGCAAATTATATCACCGTCTTGTATCTCGGATTGTTGAAAAGTCAATTTTGGTTTCATCTCTTCAATCATGTTTGGTTTTATCTCCTATATTTGATTAAATAAATAGACCATTACTATTTACATAACAAAGACACATATATACGCAAAATACATCTTACCTCGTATATTCTCAATGGTGTGTGTAGTGGAAGTTCCTTTTTCTCGCAAAGAATTGGAATAATATCACCAACTTTACCAAACTTTTGAATATATAAATGACACAGTCCTCTGTTTACATAAACGTATAGATTAAATTTCGGTTCAAACGAATAAAAAACCCCCCCCCCCCCCGAATTTAAATCACATACTCTAGAGATTGTGTATCGGGATTAAAGTATTTGACGAAAACCATTATATGAGAGTTTCCTTCCGTTGTTGGGAACCATGTCTACATATTAAATAAACAATTGAAAATAAATATCTAATAATATATACAATATACTATAAATACTGAGTACTACTTTGCCGTTAATTGGTTTATCTGCCATTTCCAAAAATAATTTCAGTTCATTTTGTCTTGAAGCCATTTTCGTGTGAATTTCTTCCATTGCTATTTATCACAAAAATCAATAAAAAGTTTATTATGAATGAAGAGAAAAGAGCTACATTTTTGGCTTACTCATGCCATGAAAATGGTCTGGTATTGGAGTATCTGGCCTAACAGTCTTATTTTGGCGATTTACAAGGACCCAGAACCTCATTTGCTCAGCTGCAATCCCAAAATGATGAGCGACTCGTGCTTTGAAAATCCCATATGTATCACTTTTCAAAATCTTAAATTGTGGAATCTCGGATAGCGGATATTGTCGATCGTCAAAATTAGCGAGATCAAACCCTTGATGGCGCGCAAAGGTACTTAAAGTCACGATCTAATAGTGAGTTGAAAGTAAAAGTTTAAACTGAAACGAATAATCAAAATTTATTATTAATCCTCATATAATGTTGCCGCGTAATTACCTTTGTATTCAAATATAAATGACGTTCCTCAGCTTCCTTTTTTCTCTGTTCCTGTAAAGCTCTCTCTTCATCTAAGCGTCTTTCTATTAAATATGTATGTGAAAGATAAATTCACACTACAATTTCAAATTACGCTTCATAAACGAGAACACTTACGTAAATGTTCTGGTATATCTGTGTTAACTATTGGAGATAGTACCCAGTCGATATCAGATTCACGGATGTAAACCAACATATATGCATTCGTAAATCGTTTAATATTTCTACCACCGGTTCGAATTGCAGGTGAGAGACTTGCATTAGAAACTTCACCCCCGTAATTATCTTCAAGTACCTCTTTATCTGTTACAGGTGTAATTCTATCATCATCAAATTTTAACCTGTTATAATGATTAATTTTAATTGTCTACTGGCTATATTATCAATAATTAGATTTAAAAAAATTAAAATTGGCAAACCATTTTCCATTTCTGTTGGGTTTTAATAAAGCAAAATAATGGCCGCCATGTAAATCGCCGCTGTGAACAAGAACTCTTGTATAATAAAAAGACATGTACATTAATTTATTAAGCAAAATCGTATTTAATAATACATGCGGAATCATTTGATACAAACCCGTGAAGTAAATATTTATAAGGTTGTGATTTATCTGCGTCTGGTGATAAATATCTTTGTAAATCAATTTCCATCGGAAACTCATAACGATCATTTATCTTTTATGAAAAATACATATTTTGATCAACTAATTGAAAAATAGTGCTCATAACAAAATTAAATAAGTATAGGTACCTTAACCGTGGTGTCTCTTTGCATATCGTATTCAAACCGTTTTAACTGCAAGTGAAGCACCGGAGGGAAACATTCAAAAATTACTCCTTTCTTTGCATCCTATAGGCAATTGGAATTAACATACTTGCACTAAATGAAGTAATTTTAACTATGCGTATTCTACACCTAGTTGTCAATGTCGACGTAACTATAAATCTACTTACTTGTAAGCCATAACCTTCAGCATGGTACTTATTTTCTCCTTCCAAAGTCTCTTCTTGTATATATTCCATGAAAGAATCATCCAAAGTCTTGCACCCCTTTACGTTAAGTTGAATATCTACCGCAATATAATTAAATGTTATTTCAAATCTAATCTAAAAAACATATTAACCTATTTACAAAATAGATTGCTACCATAGTAATCTTCGACACGGGAAGACTCATAGTCTACACTGACGCATTTAACATAGCTCTTCATCTTGCCACCAAAGAGCTTAGAAATAGCACCATCTGCTCCTGTATTCTGAATCGAGCAAAAATGCCCGTTATAATTTACATTAAGAAAGGTTTGGATTAGTTAAAATTCGTCCAATTCAACTAATGATAAAACCCACCTTCATTTTACCCTCTAAGTTGTCTTGTAACACTCTGTTAAACTCTTGTACATCATGCTGCATAAATGATTCTAACGAATCCCATCCGAAAGATCTCGTCAATTCCGTTGTTCCAACCGGAGTATCTGACGTCTGTAATTGATAGAAAACTCGTTGTAGTGCTAAGGAAATACTTTTGGCCGGATCGTCGTCTTCGGTAGGAATTTGATAAACCGCCTATAAACATATACGTATACGCGTGGATGTACGTTATTAAATGTAGATAGATGTTAGAAAGTTTTGAACTAAAATAAAATAATAATGATGAAATATCGTGCACTAACCTTACGGAAGTGTGTCGTGCAGTAAAGTGATTGTAGTAACGAGTTCATATAACATGTAGCACCTTGATTCTTCAGGCCCACATATCCAGTTTCCTTCTTTGAATCATAACTATATGAAGAGGTTAAACACAACGCCAGAAATATTGAAGGCCATAACAAAGAATATTTGCGGATTAAGGTTCGAATGATATAAAGAAAGTAAGTAAAATACTTGATGAAATTATGCCACAAAACGCCTGTAGGATCCTTCAAAACTCGAACAAACGCCGTGATGTTGCAACAGTCATTTTCGATTAATGGGCGCATTCGATTATCGGACGGATTGAATAGTTTACGAAGATCATAAAACCGTGTAAAACCCCAATCTGATTCCTCAGCAGTGAATCGATGATGTGCACCTATGTGCAAAAAAAATTTTTTAATATATTCGAAATCAAAGTAGAAACATAGGAGGATGAATTGTAAATTTCAACAATCAATTGACATGATGATCTAAACACGGATTACGTACTATGATTAATATAGAGAGTTGGGTCATGGGGATTCCACAAAACCAAAGCGAACTGTACACACGAGTGCCAACCAGCTTGTGCTCCTTTTGGATCGGCAAAATCTAGATAAATGGATACCGTATCCGAATTGTTGTTTCCGGAAGGAAAAAGCAAAATACGCCTGAATTTTCAAGCAAAATATTTCTATCGTTAGTTTTTATCGTTAGCTTAGTGAAAGAAAAAATGAGAATACGTAAGACTGCACCTACCATTTCCAACCTCCTGCTTCAAATTCGGGGCCCGTTATCCTTTTCTCTAAACTTCGCCAGTTATTGATGTGCCATGTGTGGTGCTGGAAATCTTCTATCTCATAACCAGGATCGGGCATAATTTTGTTTGCCATAGCATCATCTATGAAAAGGATATAAGTTAAACACTTTAAATATCACAGAATAATATTGATCTTGTTTTTTTTTTTATTAAAAAAAAAAAAGGTAAAACACGCGAGTAATGTTTTATAGGAAGCTTGTTACGCCTCAGAATGGTGCAAGCCTCTTAAATCAAGCAGAAAAACATACAATCAGTTACAGCCAAAGGTGTAGTTTCTTCGACGTCAGACATAGGCCTATCTCCATCGATAAGTGTTGCTGATTCACCAGACATATCCATATTTTCATCCTAAAATATCAATAAGCGTGAAAATATTGACATTAATATTAGTGACTAAATCTTTATTTTTAAGCATAAAATTACAAGGTCATTATCACAATTGAACAAAGGAGCGGGTATAAAACGATCCAAAAAGTCCATTTGAACTACCAGCTTTGAAAAAAAAAATAAGCTATGCGATAAAGCCTAAGAGCATGAAAGTTGTACCCATAACCTGTGCTCGACTAAAAAAAAAAAAAAGCCCCAAAATGTAAAAATATGTAATATAAAGTACCATGCTGAAGTCTGCGGGTATTAATCTTGTGAGGTAAGATAAAGCTACTAAAAAGCAGACGAGCAGGAAGGGTTGTAAAAAAATCTCGGGGATTATGAAGTCAATGTTGATCGATTTGTTTTTGGTGAAAAAAAGATAATGTATTGGATTCTTAAAGATTGAAAATCAAAAAATCGTAAAGACTTATGACACCATGGAACAGTGAGAATCGTTAAAGTTACCGATTTGCACCTTAAGTATAAATTGCTGCTCTTTTACTCTAGTACTAAGGTAAGAAGTAAAACTACAGAGAACGTTCACGCAAGCTATTCACCTGAGTATAATCACTGTGTGTCACGTACGTACGTACGTACGTACAGTACGTAACTACCCCCAAGAACACCCCGAAGAATTCTACGCAACAGCCAATCAGATTGCAAGATCAAATGTAACACAAAAATCGGAAAGTTCATATAACCGAGGTTACTTTCTTAAATTTCACATATAAAAAAATATGATTTCGTTACGGTCAACATCAGCCAATAAGGCCTCGAATATGTAATGTGACCAATTAAATAGATCATGAAACCCCTGAAATTGCATAAGTCTGGAAATTAATTGGCTGAAGCCGAGGGAAGCCTTACTCTACTGAATTTTAGAAGTGTCCGGCTCACGGTTCAACTAATCCTAATTCAGGTTCAGGTTCAATATCCAGAAATTAAAGAGTCCAAAATTCATGGGAAATTGTTATCTACAATTTTTACAATTTTTTAATTTCGTTGATAATTATGGTCTTTAGCCCGGAACTTTCGTAGCTGATCTTGGTGTATTTCATTACGGCGAATTTATGAAATTAAGCTAAAATTCGGCCACTAAATCTAAATTTTAGTTACCAAATGACATATAAATAAACCCCCGAAAAGTTTTTTGGACCTCTGATCTTGATTGATAATGCGTCTAATCCATCTTCCCCACCTCATTCCCACCTCATTAGACATATAAATTTATTATAATGACGCACCTTCACTCGGGGATAGTAGTTATTTCGGTAAAAAATCATTATTGTTTACTTAGTGGTCAAAATTTTCAAATTTTGGGGTATTTCATAAATTCGCCGTGTTGTTTGACTTAAAATCGAACCCAAATTAGATTGATTTTGACCAATCAAAATTTAAGACCAGGTGTCAAAAACGTGTTTTGTTTTCTAAGTAAAAAAAGTTACGTGTAAAATGAAAACCAAGAAACCGTGTTATGGTTAGAAATATAACAATATAATGCTTATTAGTAAAACATCACGAGGAACATTATTAATTAGACCGCAGAATGTGGTTTCCTAATTAAACTTTAGAGTTATTGTGTTTGTTGTAAAAAAGTAGTTTGCTTCAAAGGTTGGAACCGGGTTGAAAAATTCGAATTTATCACATCAAAATTCGAGTTTATCACATCCGAATTCGAGTTTATCACATCGATTATTAATAATCGATCGACTTCGGGTGTGATAATATCGAATTTTGATGTGTTAAGTTCGAATTTTTCAAACCGGTTCCAACCTCTAGTTCTAGTATTTACATCGTTTTGATATCGATATACACAATTATGTACAGTTTAAAGCTCGACACAGTGAAGTCCACATTCTGACCTAATGCCTTTGTTATATAGAAATATTTGGTTATTTCAAAATATTCACAATGCGTTGACTAGAGGTTGGAACCGGTTTGAAAAATTCAAATTTATCATCAAAATTCGAGTTTATTACACCCGAAGTCGATATTATCACATTGATTATTAATAATCGAATTCGGATGTGATAACTTGAATTTTGATGTGATAAATTCGAAATTTTCAAACTGGTTCCAACCTCTAGTGTTGACTGTATACCAGTGATGTTCACTGAAATGTTCTAGTAAGAACTGTAAGGTTACTGGACTTAATTGGAAAAAATCTGCTTCCAGTAATCAGATGTCACTGAACTGGGGTAGCTGATAAAAAACGATCTACAGTAAAACTTCGTAATAGTCACATCCGCATTTGTTACAATCCCGCTATAGTCACCTTGATTCTTTAATCAACCATATATATCATATATAAATTCTTGCTCGCTTTATTTAGAACGTGACTATTGCAGAAGTTTACTGTACAAAATTGATAAAAAATAAATCATTTGTGTTAATTGATATAAATTAGAAATATATCGACAAAAAAAATAAGAATGGACTCATTTACCAACATACATATTGTGTTTATTAATAATAAATACTGTATAAATTGCCGATTTTCTAGAACACAATTCGTGTCCATAATTTACAGTTTGTTATCAACATTGTGATAGATTAATTACTTATAACTTCGGTTGATAAAGTGTAATATAAAGTTGTGGGATAAAAAAGGATTAAGCAAATATGTTGTAAGCCAAGAAGAGAACTTCAAGTTTATCTTATAATTTGTTACATTTGATAGAAAAAATAATCTTTCTGAGCTTTTAATAAAAGTATTGTAAATCACTAGCATGTAACCTTGCCTCTGGCACGGGATAGTATATAGTTTATTAATTATAAAGTTTGATTAGTTATTAATTTTGAATTATTTATTCAAAAATAGTTTTTATATATTTTTAAAGAAGATATGTATTAGACAAGGTTTTATCAAATTAGTGAAGTATAGCAATAGGCAAATTGTAGTTTTTTAAAATTTTATGTGGAAGTTGTAAAATAAAGAATTAATTAAAATGTTTTAATTGGTAAAGATTGGATTGAGTGATTATAGTTAATTGGTATATCATCAGCAAAAAAAATATATAAAATCTTTCAAAAAAATTTTATACTAAAAATCTTTTGAAAAAATTGCAATTGATACAAAATATTTTAAAATTTTTAATTTTAAAATATTTGAAAAAAAATTCAAAATATTGCAAAAGAAATTGCAAAAAATAGCAAAATAGACAAATAAATAAATATCAATTTTTTTTGCAATATTTTGCAATATTTCGTTATTTTCACAATATTTCAAAATATAATACAAATATAAATAAACAATATATGTATTTGTATAATCAAGCTTTTTGCAATATTTGAAAGTTTTTACAGGTTTTTGCAAATTTTGCAAGATTTTGCAATTTTTTATTTTTTTTTTCACTTAGGCAAGATCGCACCAGTAATCTATATTTATTCAAATTATTATCTCATGAAAGATTTAAATAATAAAACTTCAGCTCTGACATCCTACAGCAACTGCAACATAACTAAAGACTACCCAAGCACCCATAAACAACCCGCTATACTAGCAAGATATAAAATAATACTCTAACTGGAGAGCTCATCTGACTATTGCTCTACAATAGAATATTGCCAATCTGATAACATCTTTTCATAAAGAAGTAAAAAAAAAAAATTTTTTTTAAAGAAATACAGAGGTATAAAGGGATATATTAAAAAAATATACAAACAAGAAATGAATAAATAAGGAGAAAATAAAAAAACTAAACTAAATACAAGATTTTTTACCTGCACAGGATGGTCACAATTATAAGTCTGTGTCAGGCTCTATAAAAATTATATACTACAATCTAAACTAGTTTCTACTCTAATCTACATATATAGTATATCTAAAATAAGAAAAAAACACTGCAACAAGGTAAAAAAAATTAGCTTCTTCGACGTCAGCACCATAAAAAGGTCAGAAAGGTCAAAAAATTCGCACCAGAGGTCTCAAATCATTGATTGTCCAGGTTGTCACATTAGAGACATGTAATCTATATATCTAGTTCCATATATATTCACGTATTTGTTGTGACAGATAAAAATGTAAATAATATGACCAATTTGGTAAGTAAATAATACATCGATCTTTTGAAGAAGGTAAGCTAAATCATCCACTTTTTTACAAAATTTTTTCTTGAAAAAAAGTGAAGAGATAATGAAAGTATATGAGGTTCTTCTGTAAGTTTTACAGTTGTATAGGCAATTCTTCAAGCTTTTACTATCTCAGCAAGAGTCTTTTGACTACTACTTGTTCTCAGAATAAACCTTTTGGTTTGGATGCTGAATAACTTAGAGAGTTCGTTTGATAAATTAGCAAAAAAAACTTGACTTTAAGAAAAACTATCCAAGTTATGCCCGCTTCTTAGTATATCACGTCTTTTGAACTTCATCAAAAACAACCTGCATAAAGATAAAAACAGTTTCTAAAATACTCTTTTGGTTTGGATATCAAATAACTTAAGAAGTGCATACAAAAAGGAAAAGGTTTGATCTCAAGAAAAACCGTCCAAAAAACACCTGCTCCTCGGTGTTTTACGTCTTCAGACTTTGTCAACAACTGCTTTACTCTAAAGTAGAACTGAAAAGTATCTGTCTTGAATATTCCTATATTGTTTTTTTCTAGTTCAGTTTTTTGTTGTTGTTGTCTAGAGGATCGTTGAAAAGAGTTAACTATATACATATTTAATTAAATATATATTTTTAATTAGTATTACATATTTATTATATTATATTTTATTTATTATACATTCTTTACAGTACTATTTTTATATTATTAAATATTATAATATCATAATTTAAACTCCTTTTACATTTCATTAAAATCATTTTACATCTAATTCTATTATTATTTATTAGTAAAAAAAAGAAATAATAAAAAAATAACTATTGTAAATTACTGAATAAAGAATTCTCACATTATTAGTTTACTATATATATATCTGCTAATTTGGTTTTTTTTATAAACAGTTATATGAATTTTATACTAAGAAATGTGAGAATAACTAACAAAATATTTAATAAAAGTTTTTTAGCCTTTGTATAGATAAATTAGCAATAAATACTAAAATACAACTACATTAAGCTATAGAAGTAAAGTTTCAATCCAAATAAATCTGTCATCTATTTATCCATATTTGAATTTATCCAAATATCTGTTGTTATTCCAGATAATCTGATAAATATTTGAATAAATTATTCAAATATCAATAGTTAATAGATATCTAGATAAATTCAGATCAGATATTTGGATAACAGATTATAGACATATAGATAAATAGTTAATAGATTGTAACTCTATATAAAAGAAAGCACTATTACTAGTGTTATAGAAGGAGTTGTAGTATTAGTTTTATTATTAAGTTTATTATTAGTTATTATTAGTATACTGTATTATTAGTTATATTATTATTATTATTATATTGTTATATTATTATCTTGTATTCTATTATTATATATCGTGAAACCTTAGATATTATTGGTTAGTTGCGCGTAGCATTAGAAACTGATAGAATGGTAACCGTTTCTACCGTTCTTACCGTTCTTACCATTTTTACCATTTCTACCATTTTTACCGTTTCTACCATTTTTCTTGTTTAAAACATTTCTTAATCACTCTTATACATTAAGTCAAGTAATATATTTGTTTGACTTAACTGGCGACAACATATTTTATTATTATTATATTTAATATATAGTTAAGCCAAGCAAGCATATTACAACATTTTTATATTAAGAAGTTTAGAATATACAAACACAGTGTAATATAATCAATTTTATTAGTAGATATTTTATTAGTTAAATTTATATTATTATATTTTATTAGTAAATTTTT
>CAJVPZ010001451.1:0-14465 GCA_910592135.1 Racocetra fulgida | reverse complement strand
AGGGAATCCAAATTTTATGATAAACTTGTTGGTTAAGGTAAAGTAGGAATTTTATTACAAGTGTTGTTGCTATTTTCCAAGTTGATAAGTTTGAAATGAGGGTAATAATTTCGTTTAGTACTAGGCCAGATAGTATTGAGAAAATTGATGGCCTATTTAGCATATTGTGTATTGATATATAGTGTAATTGTTTGATCTGGATGTATAAATTGTCTATTGTGTTAGAAGTGATATCAAAAGTAGTTGTATTGAAAGTATATTGTAGTAAATTATCAATAAGGTTATATAGTATCTGGTTAGATGGACAGGTTATCTAGTAAAGGTGAGAACTAGTGTGATGACATTGGTGGCAAGTAGAAGTATGTGCGTGATTATGTTTATATAGGTTGTGTGAAGTAGGAAGTTCATCCAGGAAGATCTTGATTCTAAAAGACTTAAGAGAAGAAGATTGAAAGCTGTGTGAAAAATTGGAGATTTTTTGATTGTTATTTATATATAGCCAAGTAGCTTGCCAATTGATTTGGTTGAAAATCTTGTTCCATTTTTGAAAGTGATTTTGTGTAATCTATAATGTATAAATGCATAGCATATTGTACGAATGCTTCGATGAGTAGGTAACTCTGAGGCAAAGTTTTTAAAAGCTAGTGTATAGGCTGAATTGTAGATGTTGTAAAGCATAAATATTAGATATGACAGGTTGTAATGGTTTCGTGCAAGTTGGTCAGCATGATTATTATAGTTATTATCTTGATGAGCAGTGACTTTGTAGAATAAGATATGGATATTATAAGATTTAATAAAGCTTATAAGTATATTCCAAAGTGAAAAATATAGTGTATGTGTATATGATAAAGTAGTAGGTGAGTGCATAAAACTTTGATATTTAGAGATTACAGATTGGGAGTCAGTATATATATGTATAGTGCTGTTTCTGAGAACGGTAATCAGAGCTGACAAAATAGCAACAAGTTCAAACTTAAAGAAGCAAGACCAGAGTTTTGTTTGAACATGAAATGTATATACAATAGAGTTGTTAGAGACTTGAACCCATCCAATACCCATAGAGCATTGTGAGGTTTCTAAGTTAAAAACAGAGCTGTCAGTATAAAAATGGAGTTCAGATAAGTTAGCATTGTGGTTCGCGATTTGTTGAAGATTGTTTATTAATGAACTGGGTTCAAAGATTATTAGAATTGAGTATGTAGTAATGCAAATATTAGATAAGTTTGGAGTTTGAATAGGATTTCTAATTGTGATTGAGTATATAAGATCTAAATGATTGGCATTAAAATTAAGAGTTTTGTTTGAAGTATTTACTCAACCAAAAAATTGGGTTGAAAGGTTAATTGGGATCAAAATTATACATTTGCTAGCAATTGTTTAAGAGTTAAGAGAGCAGCCAGGACATATGCATGATTGAATTAATCTGATATTATTTTTAATAAATAAATAAAATATCTATTATAATTTATTTGGCTAGCACTAACTTTTAATATTAATTAATTTAAACTATACTCTAGTTTTACTCAAACTTTAATTCTAATTTATAGTCATCTCTCTTTATAATCATACAGTTAAATATATGCCAATGTGGTAATTATAAAGAGGTATAATTACTAGTATATAAAATTTATTTTATTTTTTTTTATATTTATATTTTTGTTATATATATGATTAGGTTAGTTACAATTTTTCTATTATAATAATATATTAAGAGAATAAATATTTTCATACTCCTATTTTTGCTAATGCCACCCTCCAAATATCAAAAAGTGCTTTGAAATAGATATTCTTATAAAGTAAACCCTTCTTTTGGTCTTAATTAAAGTTGTTCATCAGACTTTTCTGGTTCTAATGGTAGTAAAATCATTACACTCAGATTAATAGTTTCTAAAATATTTATATCAGAAATTAGCTAAGTTTCATCAACTTTTTAAAAAAAACTACCAGTTCGATTTTAATGATTTTACTATCATTAGAACTAGAATAGCCTGATGAACAACTTTTATTAAGACCAAGGGGGTTTTCTTAATAGCAATACTTCTTCTAAAGCATATTTTTAATTTTGGAGTGTGGCATTAGCAAAAATGGGGGTAAAAATAGCAATACTCTATATTAATTTTAATTATATATTTATATCTTGTATAACCACTTTTGTATAGCAAATTATCTTTAATTTCTTATTAAAGAACTAATTTAAAATACAACTAGTTATAGGAATGGGAAAGAGAATCTTTTAACTAGTACTTTCTATATATTCACTTCTTTACAAAATCTATAATTTTGAAATATACAAATATTTGGCAATAAAAAGCATAATTTACTACTTCATAAACTTATAAATTAATAAATTAGGAGTTTGGTTCTAAATTAATAAAACATTTATACTATTTTAGATCTATTAAGTAGCAAAATTTAGCTTTTTAAACCAAATAAATTAGATATTAAATTTAGCAATATTATAGTATTATTATAACTAATAAATGCATTTATTAGACATTAAATAGCAAAATTTTAGCTTTTAATTAGGTACTAAATTTTGCAATATTGTAGCATCATTATAGCTAATAAATTAGATAATAAATAGCATTTACTAAGATAATATATAATATAAATTTTTAAAATTTATTAACATATTTCTTATATCTATTATAATCAGTTAATATACTAGATTATAAGATCAAACTTTTACTTAGATTAAAATGACTTGAGTATAGGCAGTAACACTCTATAAAGTACCATCTGTGCACTTATTAAAATATGCACTTTATATAGAAGTCTAACTATAATATATAATAAGTACTTTAAATACAATATACAGTATTATTGCATCTATAGAGAAAAATATACATGAAAGTGTGCATATACAGAGGGTTGCTATACTATTTATTCTTGGCTCTTATTTACATTTTTACTAAAACACATTTATATTATTTTATTATTTATTATAGATTTTTTTAATTTTTATAAGTTTTGTATATAAAATTTTTAATAAAAATTTTCAATTAGGACTAATATTTATAATTAGAATTAAGGCTTGGAAAGAGTTTTCAGGAGCATAGAGCATTTTATTTATAATACCTTATACTGATTAATTAGCTAGTTTTTGATATAATATAACACAAGTAGTAAACACTATAGATGTATTTTTTTTTTAAGATGAGGTTTTGTCTTTATCTTTATTATAAATTTGTATTGAGAATCCACTAGGGGTTTCTCTGATCTATAATACTAATAATTACAAATTTTTTACAAGAATAAGACTCAGACTATAGATATTTAACTATCTAATTTATCTTCAACCTAAACCTACTAGAGTGGTTAAAAACTCATCTAGATTTTATAATGTATAATGTTATTAGTGAGTATACTATATTTTATCTAAGTAGTTAACCATGTTGAGGCTTTTATTTCTTTTTTGAATAGTAAATAGTCATTGTCTATATGTTGTTAATTAGACAGACTACAGCAGCAGCTATAGATGTATAGTTATTTTTGGTCATGAGTTATTGGAAGTAGGTATAATGTTTTGTCTTGTTTGATTTCTATTATTATATATAGGTATATTGTATTGTTGCTTCCAGTTCAATAACTTAGCACATTATAGTTTTCAGATTAAGTTGTATATATTCTAAGATAATTGCATAAGTAGTAAGATAGTAGTATTTGATATTTAGCTATCTAATTTATCTGTAATCTAATCCTACTAGAGTGGTTAAAAACTCACTTAGATTCTATTATATATAATATAATTAGTAGATATACTATATTTTATTCAAGTATTTATCTATATAGAAGCTTTCTTTATTACTTTTCTGAGTAGTGAGCAATCATTGTCTATGTGTTATTGATCGGATAAAGCACAATAGCAGCTGTAGGTATATTATATTCTTGGTTGTGAGTTATTGAAAGTAGATATAATACTTTTGTCTTATTCAGTTTCTATTAATATATGTAGGTATATTGTGTTGTTATTTTAAATTTAATAGCTTGGCACAATATAGTTTTCAGATTATGTTATATATATTCTGAGATAATTGCAGAAGTAATAGAATTGTAGTGTTTGTTGCTGTTTTGTTGAAGTCTGTATATTCTCTAATAGTTTGTATAAGTGCAATAGGTATAAATCCTTGTATAGTTGTCCAGATATTTGTATTATTTTTAGTATAATTGTTAAATAACAAGCTTAAGTGAGAAGTAAGTTTGTAATATAGCTCTTGATGTTGTGTATTTATTATATCAAATCTTGAAGAATGCAAAAATTGCTGTATTGTATTAGTAATAATTGTATTAAGATTAGCTGTGTTTGGGCATACAAGCCAATGCATATGACTTTCATAGCTGTTACATAAGATACAGTTAATATCTGAAAAGTATTAAGGATATAATGTGTGCAAATTTGGTAGTATAAGTAGTAAGTTAAACATAAGTTTAATTTTGAAGGTTTTTTCTTAACAAAGTTTAAAGTTAATATAGAAGAATAATTTTTTGTAATTGTTGTTTAGATAGAGTCAAGTAGCATTTCAGTTGATTTGTGTTGCTAAAGAAATAATATTTTCTATTTGGTGTTAAGAGAACCACATTGCTATAATGTGACTGTTACAAATGTTCTTAATAGATTTTACAAGTTTATTCAAATATAGTAGATAGTATGATGGGTTGTAGATATTACTGTATAGAAGTTTAAGGTTAATTGTATAATTTTGACTTTTAGCTAAGTTATCAGCTGTATCATTAAATATGTTGTTATTGTGTGCTGTAATTTTTTGAAGTTTAATTGTTAAGTTATAAGATTTGATTGGATTTAGTAAAGTGTGCTAAATTGGCTAGTAATTATATGAATATTGTTTGTTTAGTCCAGTGAAGTTTATCAAATTTGGATATTATAGATTGTGAATCAGTATAGATAGTAATACTGCTATTTCTTGGGTATGTATAGATTGCTGAGAGGATTGCAAATAGCTTAGCCTTGTAAAAAGAGGGCCAGAGCTGAATTGTGGCAGAGTAGTTATATAGTATAATGTTATTAACTATTTGAATCCAGCAAATATCCATTATACATTATTCTGTAGTAATATTATTAACTAATCTGTCTGTATAAAATGTTAATTGTGTATATGTTGTGCTATTTATTGCTATCTATTATAGAGTTTGTGAAGATTGATTGTTTTTTAATATATCAAATACTGCATTATTGTAAATTGTAACTGTTGGTAGTTTTGGTATTGTGGTTGGGTAATATAGTACAATTGAGTATATAGAATCTAGTATATTGGTATGAAGGTTGGGTTTGTTAAAAGTGTTGTTACTTGTTTTTCTACATAGAAGTTTGTTAGATAGATTAGCTGAGATGTTGAGTGTGAATGTGTTTTGAATTTAGTTGGAATTTAATATACATCCTGTACATAGCTTGCAGATTTATATAAATGGTAGATAAAGGTTTGTATATGAGTAGTCAAATTCAATCTGCCAATATATAATAGATATTGAGTTATAATAATAGTTGTATCTTCTAGCTTTTCCTAGAATTATATTATATATTATTGTTATAAAAGATTAACTAAAATTTGATTTTGATTTTGTAATGTTCAGTATTAAAGAATAGAGTATTTATGTTTGGTAGTTGGTGTTGAGTATTGATTAGTCTAGTTTGTTGGTCTGTGATAATATTATTTTCTAGTACTATGAACTATAATGGTTTATGACCTTTGGGTATTTATTGCAGCTGAAGTAAAATATGTGACCAGTCAAGTAAAGCTATATTGTCATATAATGTAAGTTGTTTAAGGTATATAATATTTTTTGTATATAGTTGTTTCTTGAAGGATAAATATAATTTGTGTGTATTAAGAATTTTTTCAATAGATGTATAAAGGATTTGAGTGTGTGTTGACATTGAGTTGAAGTTGGTTCAGTAGTAGTATTATTTTGTAGATAGTAGTGTTCTTATTTGGTCTATCAATTAGGGGTTGTGTATGTTGGAGAATATTGGTAGTTGACCATAGGTTGTTTTGCATTGTTGAAGTCTTATATGTATATTAGTATCTGTAAGGTTTTGGTTATTTATTCTGAGTAAGAAATTAGAACTGTAGTGTTGTAATTGAATGTTCCAGATATTTTTAATACCATAGATATTATGGTTAAGCATAATACTGTTAGGTGTTGTGATGGGTAATTTAGCTTTGTATTTAGCTATAGTGAGATATGAAGACAGGATTGAGTTGCAGGTGGTTCTTGGAATTACTATATTGTGAATATAATATTTAATAATTAGAATGATAATATTATTAATAATGTAGATAGCTTGTTTATCTGTTATGTTTTAGTCTTAAGTATATTATTGAGTCCTGATGTCTTTTGTTTGATAAGTTTGATTTGTTTACTATATTTAAGAATAGTCATAAATCAGCAATCTAGAAATTTGAATGAAATATATGTAGGTTGTATATAAATAGTTTGGTTCATAAAGTTAATTTGAGATGTTATATTGGTGTTTGAGATTAAGATAGATTTTTGTGAGTTTACTTTAATATTAGCCATTGTGTAAAAGAATGCAGCTGCTTGTATTATTTGTTGAAGTTAGGTTATAGATGAGCTAAGTCAAAGTGTGTTATTTATATAGACCAAAGTAGAAGTTGATATAGATTTGTTTTGCGATTTTGTAGGATTAAGTTGTACAAGGCACTAAACTGAAGAAGTGTATTCTTTGTATTTATAGTAGATATGAGTAATTAATAGATTATAGTAAATTTGTAAGAGTAGGGGTATTATAGTTTCTTTTTGATCAATACTGTCTTTTACTAAATATGGTATTGTAAGTTCAAAGTTAGTAATAACTTAATTACATCAGTTATATAGAAGGTTTTATATAATGTTTGTTAGTTGTGAAGGCATTTTAAGTCTTTGTAGAACTTTAACAAGAAGATGTATATTGACTGAGTCATATGCTTTGCTCAAATTCTGTAAAAGTATCCATATTTGTTTTTTGTTACATATAGTGTCTTCTATAAAGTTGTTAAGTATATATATAGGATAGTTGTCTGGAAGTGCAATGTAGTTGTGTAGATTAAGTATTGTATATGTTGTAAAGGCTTTAGTAAGTCAGTTTGTAAGGATTTTGGTATAAAGTTTTTTAATGTGTTCAATTAAACTAATTGGTCTGGTCTTATTAAGGTTGCCATTGAATTGGATTTTTTACAGAAAGGGTATATTCTACTATCTTTTCATTGTTTTAAAATATTTTAAGTATTGATATATCTGTTAAAGAGTGTGGTGATAGCATGTAATATATTAGATCCAATATGTTTTATTATTTCATAACTAATGCCAGATAGTATGCATGCTTTGTTGTTGGATAGTTGTTTAATTGTTTGTAAAACTTCATCTATACTAATTTCTTTTAGTGTAAGGTTATACCATTCTGTTTATATTTCTGATTTGGGCTGATATTCTGTTTTTTAGTCTTAATCAAAGATTGTATTGCTGTATAGATGATGTGCTGTTCATTTATCATAATGGTTATATATATATTGTTTAATTTCATTTAGCTCAGTAATAGTGACTGTATTGGTTTTGATATTATCAAAGTATATAGTGTTTTTATGTCGATTAAGTATACTGTTCATCATTTTTGTTAGATTGATAAGTATTTGATTGCATCTGTTATTAGTGGCAAGATTAATATATTGTTATATGTTTTTAAGGTTTTTTGCATTATATAAAGTTTTTCAATAGCAATTCAACTTCACAAGGATCTTAAAACTATTAAACATATTATGTATTGTACTAAAAAGTTCTTCTTATATAACATCTGTCTATTCAACAATATTTTTAACCTAATCAGTAATATCAATACAGCTCATTTTTCTATTACAATCCATCTATCCAATAAACAAAACTGACAACATAGCTTCAATACACAAAAACATATCAGAAAATACTTTATAATGCTATAAATCTAAAAAATGCTCAATATTTATAAAAGAATATAAACAAAGCTATAGACAAAAGATATGACCAACTGCTATCACAACCTACTAAAATGATTAAGAGTATAATTAACAGACATAAAGAGGCTGTATACTTTCAAAATATTAAAACAAATAACAATATTATTATTGACCAAAAAGATATTAAACAGCATATTACCAATTACTTTAATAAATGAATAGCTTATCAACCTTATAATAACACTTTCTTCAACCAATACTGGCAAACTAAATATAAACCTATCCTCTTTATTAACTTATTATGGTATAATTCTATACTTGAAAAGATTAGTATTAAGAAAGTACTACAAACTATCTAACAACTGTCTAACAATAAAGCTTGTGGGCCACTATTAATTTGTATTTTATACAACAACTCTTTCTGACAAGCCTCTGATCAACAAGTTCAAAAATCCAAACTACAGTTAGCATTATAGAAGATAACAAAGAGTAATAATATACTTGGTTCAACATAAGTAGGTGTATTGTCAACGAAGTACCAAGAATGTAAAACTGAGGAGCAGACTACTTTAGACAGTTTTTGTAGTAGTTAAGCTTTCTTGTTAGTGAACTCCTCTATTATATTTAGCATCCAAACCAGAAGGATATTCTGGGAACACAGAATGACTAAGTTAATACTAAGCATATTAAAAAAACTGAAGATAGTCTCTATACAACTGTAAAACTTACAAGGAAGAATCCACAAAGTTTTGTTAGCCCACTACTTTTTTTGAGAAAATTTTGTCAAAAAGTGGGTATCTTAGCTTATCCCCTTCAAAAGATCGACACATAATTTTCTAAAACAGTCAGTATTGTTTATCTAACCCAAAACAGTTTGGCTCTCCTAAAACAGGTTGTTTATTTTTAAGTAAACACAAATTGATGGATGGTCAGATTAAGCAACTAAATACATCTGAAGGACAACACAATTAGGCAACATGTCTTGACCAAAAGAAACTGTTTAAACAATACTTTGAGACTATTGGTATTTTTTTTTATATATACTACTCTGTTTAGTCTAATTTAAATCTACTATTTTTCTTTTTTTTTCTAGTGTGGATTAGATATATTATTAGGATAGAGTTAGATACAGAGCTTCTTTATCTTGTAATATGTAATTTTGTTAGCCTAATACAGGCTTATAATTGTGACTATCAGATTTTTTCATTCGTTTTTCTCTTTCCTTCTTTTAATATTAGTATTAGTGTTAGTATTTTTTTTTTCACTTTCTATGAAAAGATATCATCAGATTGGTGATATTCTATTGTAGAGCAGTGGTCTGATATAACATTCTAGAATGGTGGTCTTCAGATTTACCATGATATATCTCTTGTAAATTTATCTGCCTAGTGTGGCAAATCACTTGAAAGTGCTCTTAGAAGTAACTACAAGATGTTTAGCCTAAATATTAAGCTTAAGGGTAGGGTGGATGTAGATCATTTTTTATATGATCTATATAGTATATTAAAATTTTACATAGACAGAAAAATTCGTCTCTGATAAAACTTTTAAAAATGTAACTAATCTTCGCCAAATTTTTCAAGTATATAATTTGGGGTCTCTTATTTATAACAGCAAAATAATGAATACTGTATCTTTTAAAAAAATCCACTTTGTATATTGGTAAAATTTCTTAGGTGGCCCCAAATTTCCTTAGATCGCACAAAAATTACTGATCCTGATTGGCCAAATTTGTTGTTTTTACAATTCTTATTGGTCAATAATATAATTTTATATGAATACCATGTGATGACTATTAAAAATGATCTATATCTATCCTACTCTTAAAGTATCTTGTACCACCTATAACAAGACAATCTTAATAAAGGATCACTAGCAAGACTGCTAATGTTGGAAAAAAAAATAAATAAAGCCTGTGGGCCATTTGGAATTAGTTATAAAATAACCAAAAATACAGATCCAAATATGCTACTTGCAATTACTGCTTACTTAACTAATGTCTTACTATACACAATATATCTAAATAATAGAAAAACAGATAGATCTACCCAATATCAAAAAAGCTTCAATTTGATGACAATCTAAACAATACTCATCCTATTAGTCTTATTGAATATATTAAAAAACTTTATACTAAAATCCTCACTAACTGATTATCTAAAGTTTTTACTATACATCTAATTCTTATCTGCCTAGTGTGGCAGATCACTTGAAAGTGCTCTTAGAAGTAACTACAAGATGTTTGGTCTAAATATTAAGCTTAAGGGTAGGGTGGACATAGATCATTTTTTATATGATCTATATAGTATATTAAAATTTTACATAGACAGAAAAAATTCGTCTCTGATAAAACTTTTAAAAACGTAACTAATCTTCGACAAATTTTTCAAGTATATAATTTGGGGTCTCTTATTTATAACAGCAAAATAATGAATACTGTATCTTTTAAAAAAATCCACTTTGTATATTGGTAAAATTTCTTAGGTGGCCCCAAATTTCCTTAGATCGCACAAAAATTACTGATCCTGATTGGCCAAATTTGTTGTTTTTACAATTCTTATTGGTCAATAATATAATTTTATATGAATACCATGTGATGACTATTAAAAATGATCTATATCTATCCTACTCTTAAAGTATCTTGTACCACCTATAACAAGACAATCTTAATAAAGGATCACTAGCAAGACTGCTAATGTTGGAAAAAAAAATAAATAAAGCCTGTGGGCCATTTGGAATTAGTTATAAAATAACCAAAAATACAGATCCAAATATGCTACTTGCAATTACTGCTTACTTAACTAATGTCTTACTATACACAATATATCTAAATAATAGAAAAACAGATAGATCTACCCAATATCAAAAAAGCTTCAATTTGATGACAATCTAAACAATACTCATCCTATTAGTCTTATTGAATATATTAAAAAACTTTATACTAAAATCCTCACTAACTGATTATCTAAAGTTTTTACTATACATCTAATTCTTAATCCTTATAACTATATTGCACTTCTTAACAACTCCACTAATAAACTAATATATATACTTAATAATTTCTTAGAAGATGCTAAATGTACAAAAAAACAGATCTGAATCCTATCACAAAACATGAGTAAAGCCTATGATACAGTCAATATACACCTTCTTTACAAAGATTTGCAACACCTTAACATACCTACTCAACTTATACAAATTATCACTAATCTACTACAAAATCGTACAAATCAAGTTATTACAAATTACAAACTATCATTTCTCTACAATGTACAAGATGGAATCGACCAAAGAGAGACAATAACACCTCTTTTTTGGTGTGTTTTTATGATTCTTTTATTGTATATATCAATAAAGCCTATATCAGATACTCATCTACAGTTAAATAGATCACTCAACTTAATCCTACTAAATACAAAAAAACATCAGTTTTCACATCTGTATTAGCCTATATAGACTATACTCTGTAGCTTACTAAATCACTTAACAGCTACAACAGATAATATAAATAGCATCCCTATTTTACAAAATAGCAAACATCAAAGTAAATATACAAAAAATCAGTATTGGTATCAAATACTAATCAAATTCCAAATATTAATTTCATAAACTACTCTAACCAAACACAACCTCAACACATCTTATTTAAGTTTTTGGGATGCTAGTTTACAGCTATACTCAAATATGCTATACAAATAAAACTTATTAAACAAAAAATATTTGGTCTTAACAACATACTCAAAACAAAAAACAATACTAATAAGCAAGCCATCAATATTATCAACAATATCATTATTTCTATTTTGGAGTATTTTATATACAACATTATATTTCTTAAAACCACATGTAAATTCAATCCTTTCACAATATCTAACTACAGCCAAACATAAAGCCAAATTACCTATTATTACACTTAACAGTACACTGCTTAATCATAATATATATAGTATTAAAAACATATGGGATATTCAACTACAACACCATATCTTCAACTTTTTACTTCATTTAAATAATCAAGGCTTCATGAGCTCAAGTATTCACATATAACTTCAACAACTACAAAATAACCTCTGATCTACAACTAACATTCTTCAACACCCAAATCCACAAATTGATAGACCTAATAAAAATACAACAACCTTCAAAATTATACAACTATTTAATACACTCCAATTATCTATCAATACACATACAAACTATCTTTAACTATACATGCTTCAATACTCTTATACATCTATAGAAAAGTTCCTTAATATACACAAATCATATCTACAATTTAAAAACAACTATAATTAAAAAATATTATCTATTTAAAACAACTAACATTATCTGACAACTCTATTCTGCTAGTATAGAATTACATATCACCACAAATATAACAAATCTCAATAGGATATAAGCTTCTATAGTTTATAGTACTTAAAGAGAAAACAACTTCTAATGAACTTATCAGACAAATTAACCTACATCTAGATTTATCAAATATTAATTTATTATTATTTCAAACTAGACACTACAAAAAATCAGAGTCCTGGATAATTATAAATAATAATAACCAATATATCATTGTTGGAAAAGCTAGAAAATATAACCAAACCAATGATCTAATATCTATTACACACTGGAATATCATATTTGACTACACACATACTGACCTCTATCTATTACCAACCTATATATACAAGCCATGTACAGGATATTCTCTAAACTCTAACAGAATTTAAAATAAATATACAATCAATATTTTAGCTAGCTCATCAATAAAATTTCTAGAAAAACTAAAATATACAGAAATTAGAACTATACCCAACCTCTATGCTGACTTGCTTAACCTACTGTACTTCTTGATATTATGTAACCTAATAACTATACTAATACAACCTATAATCAATATCTAAAATAATGCAATATTTGAAATTTTTACTAATAACCAACTATCACAAACATTAATACAACTTGCAAAAAATAACTCAAATTACTCCTATTTATTATTTTATACAAATAGCTCTGTTAAAGATATTACTACAGAACAATGTATCATGGAAATTGGATGGGTTCAAACCCAAGATAACACTATTATTCAGATCTATTCAGCAGAAATCAAACTTTGACTATCATCCTACAAAGCTAAACTTATTGCAATACTTTCTGCTATTAGTAAATATTCAAGAAAAAGCTCTATCATTATCTATACAGACTCACAATCCATTATATCCAAATACAACAAACTTATACAGTCACCACCTACATCTAACAAAAGATATTTTTATAATTACTTGTCAATATAGCATACTCTACTTAACCTAACCAAAGCTTATAAGCTTAATATCTAATTAGAAAAGGTTACAGCACATAGTGATAATGCTTTTAATAATCTAGCTAACAGACTAGCAAAAAATACTAACTATTCAACTACACTTCAGTTTATAAACAACAATTTATATAACCCATCATATCAAATTCAATATGAACAATATATATTTGAGCAACCAACTCGCAGATCTAATAAAAATATATGCTATATCCATATTATTTCAATGTGGTCATCTTAATATCGAATAGACAATATTATACCATATTATCCCAAATTAATTGAAATGCAATCTGGCTATATCTAAACAACAATTACAAAAGAGCAACTACTTATACCAACTCTTATAGCTGCCTTAATAGCTTACCAGACCAATAATATAATGATAATACTTGTTCTTACCTTGAGAAAACAATTAGAAAATATCTCTATAGACTATTATATAGATTAAATATAGCATCCTAATTAATAATATTTTACATTATCAAATCTAAGTGAATTTTACCCACTCTAGTAGGTTTAGATTGCAGTTGAATCAAAATTTTTAGTTTAGATAGTTTCTGGTAGGCTGAGTCTTATTCTTGTAAAATTTTTGTAAATTGGCTCTGGCCAAAAAAACCTATAGTGGATTCTCAAATACAAAATATTAATAAAAATAAAGGCAAAACCTCACCTTAAAAAAAAAAATAAAGATTTCAGTATTCTTTGATGTTTTGTATCTATAAAGCAAAATCAGCTTAGTGTCATGATGGAGTTTGAATAGAAGCTGTATTTAATATTAATGTTGTTAATTAGTTCTAGTATATTGTCTGTAGTAAAATATTGTGTGTAAAATGTTTTTTGAACACAATGTATTATATGTTCAATTGTTTACGTAGAGGACCAAGTTAATAACGGTCAGACCAAACGTACATGGCAGACTATGGAACCCTTCACAGCTGTAAGAACTGAGCTTAAAATGCGAGCGCTACTACAGAAGGACATTTACCCAAATTATTACCAACATTATCCAACTCCTATGATTTGGAAATATGCTATAACAAATGTCTTACTTATTACCAACTTCCTTTATTAGACAAACTACAAACTGTTAATTCTTTTTTACAATATTTACAACAAAAAAATGTCGACTATTTAGCAGATTATGCTTTTATTACAGTTCACAGTAATAAAAGTGAAGCACATGTGTATTTACCACATAAACA
>CAJVPZ010001450.1:0-14471 GCA_910592135.1 Racocetra fulgida | reverse complement strand
ACTAGAGATGGTTTTACTTCTGATTCATTCTGGAATTTATGTAATAAGCAAACACATCTTGTTGTCGTTATGAAGGTAAAAGGTACTGATGAAATTCTTGGTGGATATAATCCTGTTGGATGGGATAAAACAATTCATGCTGTTTTTAAGAAATGCGAAGATAGCTTTATTTTTTCGTTGAAAAATGGTACTATCCAAAATTCTATTTTAAGTCGTGTAAAAGATTCAAAACACGCAATCTTTTGTTCCTTTACTTACAGACCACTTTTTGGTGGTCTAGGCGGCAGTGATTTAGTTATGAAGGAAGATTTTAATCGAGATCGCACATGTTGGAATTTTACACACGAAGGAGGCTCATATGAAAAACGAATTAGAGATGTAACTACATACGAATATGATACATCATATTTTTCGGTAGATGAATATGAGATATTTCAAATTAGCAAAAGACTCTAAAGTTTAGTACAGTAATACCAATTAATTCACTAAACTTATACATTATCATTATTGAGAATAATTTATTTTTATTACAGTTTGAATATAGTCTCGTTAACCTTCTCATTATCTTTACTCGACATATTAAAAGTAAAGCTTTATCGAGAATAGAATTATTACATTTAGTTATGAAGTTTTTCTTTTAAGCCTTTCTTAATTCACCGCATTTTTACGAAATGTAGTATTTTAAATGAGCCGATTTAATCCAAGCCATCGAGCTTAATATGTAAACAGATCATAAGCCCGATATATTAACGCATTTTTAAACACATACAGTATATCTGATATTATAATTTTTTTAAGATTAAGTACGTAACAGTAAAATCAAGTTACGAGGCTTATATGTATTGAATAATGCCACATAAGTCGAAAAATCATACTGCATTGCTCAATGCCGTGAATGAAGCTAAATTATGTAATGCGTAACGCTCTCTCGACTAGTTGAAACCTTAAAACACTATCAATATAAGAAATCTCACTAAAAATTTTTGCTAAATAGGTTGTAGTTATGTTTTCTCTAATGATTAATAAAATTTGAAAGTTATATACTGTAGTAATACCAAAATTATGTAAAGAAACTTTTTAGTTAGTTAGTGCGTAGAAGGTTAGTATGCAGTATGCCAAAAGTTGAGTTATAAATGTTATAAAATATTAGTTACGAGTACGTACGTATGTACATACCTAAAATTACAGTACATACATACTGAAATACACATGAATTTTGGTAAGATTTTCTCACTATATACCTTAATAAGATCACAAATAATATGTATATTTTTAGCTATCTTAAAAAGACACGATGGTTTTTAGATAAGATTCACATTTGTTTTGGAATTTTTATTATGTGGTTATAAAAGGTGACATTGTTGGCAGCTCACATACATAACTGTATATATAATATGATTACAAAATACGTAGAACATAAGTTTTATCGGAATCAAAAGTAAACGCTCCGAAAACTCCGAAACCTCATACCATTAACGGTTATTCTTTTATGGCTAATTTTTTTTTTTTTTTACAAAAAACTTCAGTGTTCAAAGAACAGACCATACCGATACGGCTCACTTCATCTATAACTATTCAACTATTCAGATATATTCATTAGTTAATCGACAAATTTATATCGGCAACTAGTTCATTGACGATCACTTCACCAAAGCAGTGTCTGAAGTCTACGTAACGTAAGATAACTTTTATAATTCAATGTTAGTTTCCTTTTAAGAACTAGGATTAGTATGGAGTAAGTACGTATGAGCTTCTTCGTATAGAGCATATAATAGCAGTATGTAGTAATTAGATAAGTGATTATCGATGAGCCGTTTGTCGGCGAAAGACGTATCGATATTTATTTGTAAACTAAGGAATTGCCACAAATTAAATTTGAGCAATGAAACTACATGCCAATAATCATGTGTCAACAAAGCAAACCCATTTTTTCATTGAAATTACCCTTTTAAATGTTCAAAGTGACACAGTGTTTCTGTTTACGTGATATATATAATATTATTTCCGTTGTACATTGTACCGGAGATGCAATTCCTTTGCCTTACATGTTATTAGTCATCTGAAATAATAAATAAATATAAATATGTAGAGGTTTAGCATGTAGTAGTTAATACACTTTCATCAGAAAATCTTCAGAAAATCTTTACAAAGAAAAAAAAAACAGGTTTATTTATTACATTGAAAAAAATGCTTCCTCAAAGATCGTATAATAATAAATCTCAAAGATCATACAATAGCAGGCCTCAAAGATCATATAATAACAGGCCTCAGAGACCCTTCAAGTTTCAAAGATCACCTACTAACAAGTTTCAAAGACCGTATAGTCAAAGATCACCTGAATATAATACATATAATAACTCTTCAGATTTTTATCGTTCCGGTACAAATTTCAAGGGAAATCATTGGAGTCATCGCGGCACTTTTAAGGGAAGAGGTGGTAATTATCATCATCATCATCCCAATTTCGACGGACATTCTTATTATCACCAGAGTCAAAACGGGTCAGCACATTATGAAAATAAATATGGATACAAGAAATATACACCACCTTCTAGAAACCCAAGGTTTCATCATCATCATCGTCGTCATGTGAAGCCAGATATTAGAACGCGTCAAGAAAAATGAGAACAAGAATTTATTTTTATTTTTTTATCATCTCTTATCTTTACAACCTTTATCACAACTATTATCAGGCTATATTGGCTATATTTTCTTTTATTTCCCTATATTTTAAGCTTTTTTTTTTACATAGTTATTTTTCTGGTCATGTTTAACCTTGTGTCGAATTTCAACACATCGCATAATGTTATTATAATATATCTCAGGCATTATAACTATAATCAAAATCGAATCCTAAATCATCAAATAAAACATGTTGGAGGATTAAAATGTACGAGAACGCTACCTCATATCTTGACCATCCGATGTCTACGATTCCGAATATTTATTGCGAGAAGCAAACGAGAAGAAGTATACGCAGTAAAACGATGATACAATTTTAGTAACGGGTTATTTTTATCATAGTCTAACCTCTGTCCTATCGCGAAAAAAAAAATCGTTGCATTCTATAATAAGGATAAAATTGATGATGATTACATTTCAATTAATTGAGATACTTAAATTGAGATACTTAAATTGAGATACTTAAAATTGAGATATTTAATTGAGATATTAGAGTGTTCAAGACACACATACATTATGCGATATATGAATTGTTTACTATGTTAAAAAAAGAACAAGACTACAGTAAAATTAAATGCGGTGCCTATAGAAAATCAAGCGAAAAATCGTTAACGAGATGATGATCTAGAAGCAATAAATCAAAATCTGCTGACTGACGGCCGCAATATAGATAAATTTTGCATTTTGATGAGATCGTTTAATAAAAGACAAAAAAAATTGCATTTAGAAGGAAATGAAAGATAAGAGATTGAATTTATAGGGAAATAAAAGAAAATAAAATATTTGTATTTGAGACAAAAAAAAACTGAAATCCGCGCTTGAGTTTATAAGAATTGATTGAAGTATTGATATTTAACATCATAAATATGTACGTACGTATACATTTGTTATTATTGTTTGATGTTTATCGGAAAATTGGAAGGCACTTCGGAATCACTATTAGAAGCTTAGAAGCAAATTTTTAATAAAATCAATTGGATTGGAAACTTCTAATTCGATTTCAACTGATCTAGCGTTACCAACCTAAAAAAAATTTCGTTAAAAAAATTGTCAGGATTAGATTTTGCTATAAGTTAACTATAAGTTAGCTTAGAAAGTGCTTTAATAGTACCAAAATTTCGCAAGGAAAACTTTTTGCTAGTGCGCAGAAGGTTGTTTCATAGATAAAATGTTGAGTTATGAACGATTTTTTGGTTTGTTTTGATTTTTTGCGTTTCCTCTGCGTCACACCTGACCTTGAAATCTGATTGGCCAGTGAAATTTTTTAGGTTGGTAACGCTAGGACAGTTTTCGAATTCTATGCTGAAAGCAATTTCAAAACACTACGTTGTGTTATTATCGGTGAGTGAGCAATACGAACGGGAATATTTTTTATTGAGGAATAAGCTATATTTGTCGCACGTTAAGTTTATATTACTAGGTATAGAATCCAGATTTTTTTAAATAAATTGACTTTTACTTATTAAGAAAAGTTCAAAATGATAATTTACGTATCTGGTATATCCTAAAATTTTCATATAATTTGTTTATATTAAAGTTTTTGGCGGGTTAAACTTTTAATTTAATACTATAATATAATAATAGGATAATTCATTAAAAGTTTCACCTGCAAAATAATTAAACCTTTTATCCAAATCGTACGTTAGAATATATGTAATTGATCGTTTCGATCGACTTTCTTAACCTCAACGTTAAAAAAAAATTTGGCCTTTATATGTACGTACGTACGTACGTACATATGTTTAATTCTATAGATGGTGATGATCGGATTTCACAGCGATAGTACATAGTGTAAATTTTATGATCTACATTTAACGTTAACGTTAACTGTTAATGGTTAGCATAGATAAATGCTTTATTCGTCCGTAAAAACAATAAGGAAGTTCGTTTACATTAATGAAACAGTGATGTAATTGTTATTGTTATAGATAACAATTACTATATTGAAATAGTTAATAAAGTGATTGATAATGCATATTGATACGTATGTATGCTAAAAATAAAAAAAATATTGCATCCAATCATATTTAAACATTTAAGAATTTAAAAATGATTTGATCGTGTCAAATTTCTTTGTAAACAAAAATCTCAATTAAAGCAAATCTCATTTCTTATGAACTTCAAAATGACAATGAAATTTTTTGAATCCCTTTCAAAGAATTATCTTGAACTTCTTGACGATAAAGATGATTTTAATGTAATTATTGAAGTTGGTGAAACTCCTAACACAAAGTTATTCCGGGCACACTCTGCTATTTTAAGATCTCGATCTTCGTATTTCCATAAAGAATTAGCAAACATAAATAAAGATAGTAATAATATTAAAAAACTTATTTTAAAATTTGTTTCGATTCAACAATTTGAAATTATCATTAAGTAAGTTTAATCTTTTGATTTACAATCTTGTAATCATACTCTTAATTTATTAATTTATTAATTTTTTAATATATTATATTCAAAGGTACATTTATGGTGGATTGGTCTCATTAGAAAACATCGATGCTTCGTTCATTTTTGAGCTTGTCCTTGTTGCTTATGAATTTTTTCTTGATGAATTAGCAAAGAATCTTGAAAATTATTTGATTGAGGCAAAATCTCATTGGCTCCTCTTACATTTTGCTCGTATCTACAAATTAAGTTTTCAAAATGACAAAATTAATGAATTACAAAGTTGGTGTAATAGTATTGTTGTGAAGCATCCAATTAAGATTTTTGACTCTGTAGATTTCACCTCACTTCCGGAAAATGCGCTAGTTTCGCTTCTTGAACGTGATGATTTACAAATGGAAGAAGTGAAAATTTGGGATTATGTTATTAAATGGGGTGTCGCACAAAATCCTAATATATCATCTAATCCTGGAGATTGGTCTCCCGAAGATGTTTCAATCTTGAAAACTACTTTACAAAATTGTTTACCTCTTATTCGTTATCCTAATTTAGACATTATCAATCATGTGCAACCGTATAAACGAATACTTGATGAAAATCTTTGGAATGATATAACAAAAAGATCTATATATCCAAATGATCCAATAAATTCGGTAATTCTTCCACCTCGTAAGGTTTTAACATCAACATTACCGCCCAGAATAGTACCCAGAGTAGTAGAACCATTTTCAACAATTCTTAGTAAAGCTCATATGGCCGAAATTGTTTCGTGGGTCGATAAAAAAGTTGATATGTACTCTACTGAAAATATTCCATATAATTTTAAATTACTTATTCGCGGAAGCAGGGATGGATTTTCTTCAACATCATTTTGGAATTCATGTGATAAGCAAGAAAATGTTATTGTAATCATCAAAGTTAAAGGCAGTGATGAAATTCTTGGAGGATATAATCCTATTGGATGGGATAAACCGGAAAAAAGTTATTATTACAAGAATTGTAATGAAAGTTTTATTTTTTCATTGAAAAATGACACTATTCAAACATCTATTTTGAGTCGTATAAAACTCCCACGGCATGCAATTTATTGTAATTCTAATCATGGTCCAAATTTTGGTGGCTCTAGTCTTGTTTTGATAAATAATTTTGATCAGGATAATCAATGTTATTGTTATCATTCTATATACGAAAAATTAATTAGAAATGCATCTACATATATCAGAGGTTATTCATTTTTTTCTGTAGAAGATTATGAAATATTCCAAATTCATAAAAAGAATATGTAAATTTTCATTGTTAGTCATAAGTCTTAATTATAGAAAATCGAGAGTTTTTTTAACTTGAATTCACAGCATAAATAGATTCAATAATTTTTGTTTATATTTGAATAAAAAACATGTAGATATCAATTATCGAATGGGTTAATTTGTTTAGTATAATTCGTATCATCCTATTATCTCTGCGATATAAAGGGATATCAGTCAATTAAGTTAATTGACTTTATAAAAAAAACATGGAATTGCAAATTAATTGGATCACATAATAGCTTAATCGAGTCATATCCAGTTCCTTTCGAAACACTATTGATTACTAAACCGAAATATTTTTATCTTGAAGTATTTACTTCAAATATTTTTGGTTTAAAAGTAAAATTGCAAACAATGCTACTATATGTTGTTGTGAGCTAAATTAAATGTACAAGACGTTTCGCTTTGGTTAAATTATTTCGTTGATGAAATCATTTTTAAGTAATTTTGTCCGCAACACTATTCAGTAGTGAATCTATTAAAATGAATCAATCAAACACAGACTTAATAATTGTCGCAGCTCAAGCTGGAGATGGCTAAAACTGTATTTTAATATAAAAATTTTAGATTTTTAGAAGTGCATTTTTTGTTTTTTTTTTTTTTTTTAATGGCAGCTGCTATACATACCCCAATTTTGCTATTCGTACCCCTACTCATGTAAATTAAAATTTGTTAAATTTTTAATGTTTTAAGTGAAGATATCTCGACAACCACCAAGTCAATTTTGATGAAATTTTTTCTACAAATTCGTAGAATTTAAATAAAAAAAAATCATCAAAAATTTTTTTTACTTAGAGCATGTTCCGGTTTCTCACAAACTTTGAGCGAAGATATCTCGACAACCACTAAGTCAATTTCGATGAACGTTTTTTTATTTGAATTCTACAAATTCATAGAATTCAAATAAAAAAACGTTCATCGAAATTGACTTAGTGGTTGTCGAGATATCTTCATTTAAAGTTTGAGAAAGATCCATAATGTCTATCAAAATTGAAGCCGCGTCAAATTTTTCTCAAACTTTGAGCGAAGATATCTCAACAACTATCAAGTAAATTTCGATAAATCTTTTTTTGATAAAATCTTACAGACTCATATAATTTAAATAAAAAAAAATTTATTAAAATTGACTCGGTTGTTGACGAGATATCTTCACTCAAAATTTTAAAAATTCCAAACGACTATCAAATAAGAGCTGCGCCAAATTTTTTAAAACTTTGAGCAAAGATATCTCGACAAACACCAAGTCAATTTTAATGAACCTTTTTTTATTTAAATTCATGAATATTTAGGATTTAAATAAAAAAAATATTAAAATTGACTTGACAGTTGTTGAGATATCTTTGCTCAAAGTTTTTAAAAAATTTGTTTAAATTTACTTAGTGGTTGTCAAGATATACTGTATTTGCTCAAAGCTTGAAAGAAATTTGGTACAACTTTTATTATAATAGATGTTTTGAATTTTTAAAACTCTGAGTGGAGATATCTCAACAACCATCAAGTCAATTTCAATGAATTGTTTTTTTAATTTGAATTTTACAAATTTGTAGAATTCAAATAAAAAATTTTATTAAAATTGACTTGGTAATTGTCAAGATACAGTATTTTCATTCAAAGGTGTAAAAATTTAACAAAATTTTAATTTACAAGAGTGGGAATAAATAGCAAAATTGGGATATGTATAGCAGCCACCTTTTTAATATATATAGTTGAATAGGATTTAAGATTTTTTTTTGTAACCTTATTAATATCTTTATTAAGAATTTAATATAAAGTAAAAGGGGGTATTGTGGCGAAGGAGAGTATTGTGGTGAATTTGGTTTATCTTGTTTCTAATGATCTAAATCAGTTAATTTTTATATCATTTGAATCATCTCATAGAGACGAATCGAATGGTGATTAGAACATCTAATTCTGATCACTGGATCACGAGATATTAATGATTATATGCAACACCAAAATAAACTTGAGGGAATTATGACGAAATTTTGGTGCTTCACATAATCGCAAATATCTCGTAATCTAGAGATTAGAATTAGATGATCTGACCACCATTCGATTCATCTCAATGAGACGAATTAAATGGTACAAAAATTATCTGGTTTGGATCATTACATCACGAGATAACCTAAATTCGCCACAATACCCCCCACCCCTCTAAAATTTAACTTTTTGTTCGATACACAACTCTAAGAATTGCTTCTTTGAAACAATCTTCTATATTACCAATTTTTTATAAAAACAATTCTAAATAAATATACAATCTAAATAAAAAATAAAAAATAATTTTTATAATAAAAATAAAAAAAAATTTATATTAATTTTTTCAACTTCACCAAAATACACCCTTTTACTTTATACAGTATATCAATACATATCTAATTCACATCAAACTCAACTCTTTTTGCTGATCCTCTGTACACAAATTTACATAAACAAAAATTACTAAAAATTTTTAAAAAATACACAAAAACCAATAAGAAACTAGACTTGAAGCTCAGTTTCTTAAAAGACTTGAGTTAGAAAAGCAAAAGTGGCAAGGATATAGAAGAAATTATGTGAAATCATTAGTCTTTTTTTTGCACTTTGCAAATTTTTGAAAAATCAGTATTGACCTTATAATGCAGATCTGTTTTGGTAATACAAGAATCACAATACGTAATGAAGAATAAATAAAAGAAACACATCAAAAATTATATGACAAATACAAACAAAGGTGTTAAACAATCTTAGCAAACAACAATAATAAAAAACAACAATGGAAAAACAACAAGTCATGTGAAGCAAAAATTAACAGAATATTTCAGAAGAATGATCACTATATCAGATAAATTTGGAGTACAAGTAGAAGCACTTAATGAAAATAAAGATATTCTAATAGATCTAATATTAGCAGAATATATTGAGAAAAAACTTATTATAGAAGAAGAAGCTGAAGCTAGGGTTGTTAATGGAAAAGCTTATTCTGGAGCACTCCAGAGTAGAACCCAACCCAAATTGGAGTGGGTTTAAAATTATGCCTTTAAACTTGGAGCAACCTGAAGCAACCTGGAGCAACCTGGAATACTATAAAGCAACCCAGAGCAAATCATTAGAGTAGGTCTAATTTAGTGAAGTAGATTAAAGACTGGGTCAACCCAAACCAACCCAACCCAACCCATTAACAACCCTAGCTAAAGCACAAATAGTAGAACTTAATAAAAAATTATAAAAATATAATTCAAGTAAACTTAATTATATGGAACTTGCACTTAGAAAAAGAAACAACTATAATTACTATGCAGTACTACAAAAAGGAGAAGACCTAGTCAGATATATCAAATATGAAAAAATGAACAATATTTTAGTTGATTTAGAAATGGCTAATGGAATAAGATGGATAGATAATAGAGTTTAAAGAAAAACAAGCTGCTGAAATAGAATTGATAAGGTTAAAGTAGATTTAGATTAGAACAAAAGACTTTAAAAACAAAAGAAAAATTGACAAAGCATTGGCAAAATTTATATATAGATTAATATCGATATATAATGCAAAAATGATATATATTGATTAAAAATAAATGATATATATTGATAATTTTGATAAATATCGATATATTTCTTTATCAATAGATATCGATAAATAGATATAATTTGTTATATATTAATAAATAATATATATCAAAATAAATTATTCAATAGGTTACGATAATTTGTTATATACCGATATATATCAAATAAATATATATCAATATATTACTATATTTTAAAATCTATCGAATAATTTATTTTGATATATATTGTTTATTGATATACAATGAATTATATCTATTTATCAATATAACTAAAATAGATGTACGTATTTTACTACTGATTTAAATTTTAATAATCATTGAAATTATGTAATTTGATATGTAATGATAATTAGCTATACATGTTAATTTAATATACTTTAATAAAATAGGTGCTTAAATTTTAGAACATAAAATAATTCACTATATATTCATTTATTTTATTAAATCTCGGGACTATATGTACAGTTTTGTCAATACTTTCTATAGAAATGCAACTATATTGGTTTATCAATCTCAATTTTAAGCATCCCCATATTTTGTCCACTTTGTCATATTACTGAACTAGAGTGAATTCTAGTGGCTCTCTATTTGTTGCTCAATAAAATTTGAGTATTAGCAATATCTTTGTTATTATAAAAATTAAAAAGAGAAAAAAATTTATAACTTATAATATATTTTGTTCTGTATCATTACTTATTTTTAGTTAATCAATTTTCTTACTATACCATACTAATTTACTTCTATCTCTTCATCTTTAGCACTAACAATAATATTAGAAAACATTGGTTTTCTATGAAAATTCGATGTAGCTCAAATAATATCGGTTGTTTTTAAAGCTGTGGAAGAATATATTTCTACCAGTGAGTCATTATGAATAGACATGGATGATTCTTCTTCAAAAAATTCGTCAAGACCAGTTAGTAGATTTTGAAAACCTTCTATCTGTAATGGGTCCATCTTATCTATATTTTTTTTAAGAAAATCATCTAAGTCTTCTAAGTTTATTGTCCACAAAGATTTTTCAAAACCTTTCGATCGATGATGTTTCTTGGATGCCTTATTTTCTGTTAATTTTTGCTTCTTAATCTGAAAATAAACTGTCTTAGCAATTTATTGCAATTATATATTATAAGTAAGGTATTACCATTTTTATTATCTGTTTCATATAGTTTTTTTTGTTCGATATGTAATAGGGTTTTTAATATAATATTTATAGAGTGTTTCATAGGTCTCTGTGGTCATATTATTTATTGTACTATATTCCTGGATTGCTGGCATATATGATAGCAACAAGAATAGAACTTTGGAAGTTGAAGGCTACATGGATTGTATTTTAAGAAAATTTTAAAAAAGTCTTTGGCCCAATCCATAATAAAAGTCTGTGAAAATTAATATATTAATAATTGAGTATTTTTGAATACTAATTATATAATTGGTTTATACCTAGAGCTGATTACAAAAATCATTAGTAAATGATTCTTGTTGAGTTGCAATATACATATGAAGGAATTTGTAATAAACTTGACATAATCACTTATTACTAATTCCTGGCTTTCTATAATTGTTATATAGGTTATCTAACACAAAAATTATTATTTTCATTATATTTCTCAATTCATCAGCTGTTATGTGTATTATTTCTGATATATTCTTTATTATTTTAAAGTCATGAAACTTAGAAATCAATATCAACTGTTGTTCAAAGATTTGAATTACTTGGCTTTCACATTGTTGATATAAAAGCTCTTTAGTATAATCTAGAATATACTTAAAGAGGTCAAGATCTAAGGTATGCATTCAATCAGGAATGATAGCTTCATATATATTGAAATATCTAAATTAATAATTTATAGTAAATATTAATTAAAATAATACTAATAACCTAATTTTATACCTTATCTCCCAAAATGCATTTCTTTTGGAATGTATCGAATAGTACTGCTCTTCACCACTATCTATCGCTTGTCTTATATTAATTGGAGTTCTAGGTAAGATATAAGCTAAGCATATATTATTCAAATTATTATTTGACACTAAGCAGGAATGATATGGTCTTCTTGAAGACAATGGTTGATAAACATTTACTAGCATATTGGCTTTTACTAAATTAGATAATATCATTGAAATTCAAGAAATGAAAGCGGTTATATGATCTCGAATTACAAAGTAAAGCTCTGGCTCCTCTACTATAGGCCTGAGAAGAATCAATATACACTTTTAAAAGACTTCTCTTTTTAGTTAACAGAACTTATCAAAATTTTTTGTTTTAGAATTTCTGACTTTTATGATTGGAAGATATCTGATAAGTGCCTTGGATTTTGGTTTATTCCTTTAGGAGTTAGATATGTTACCAAAGGATAAAAATACTGGGTGCCCAGAGGATTTTCTTATTTGATTAAGTATTGTCGCATCTGAATAGAGAATAATTGATAATAATCATTGTCTTGGAAGTAATATTGATTCTTTTTGCCTCAACCAATTACAATTATACTGTTTTTCAAATACTTAATGTTCAGCACTATCTATTATTTCAATTTTATTTTTATAATGAAGAACCAATGATTGATTTATACTATCGACCATTATTAAAGATTTTATTGTTTTAATTATTGGTCAATAGTACAATGTATATTCAACATTTTGAAATATTCTAATCAGAGTTTCTTTGAAATTCATGTAAGGGATGGAAGAATTGTTTAGAAATTTCCTTCCAATTTTTGTTAACGGAGGTAATGGTGATATGTCCAATTTGGAAAATTTATTGAAGAATTTTATAAAAGAATTACCAGCCGAATTAGATAGTTGGTGCTTATTAACTATCTCTATAAACTCAAAATAAGCTTTGTTGGGCCATTTAATGGTTGGTGAATTTTGCAAGTCATTAAAAGCATCTTCTAACAAAGCATCATCATAATCTTCAAGATCACATTCTGCAAAAGAAGACACATTTGCTGAAGGAGAGTCTATTTCTATATCAGAATGAGATGATGCTGATATGTCTTTGTTCTAAATAATATATATTGTTATATAATATTTTATTATTTACATCTATTATAAAAATTTATCTCCAAAATTATAGAATTATTGAAGTTATATTCTGAAGGACTGTATTCTAGAAGCTCTCAAATACTATTATCCAATTCATCAGCTAAAATATCTTGATTTGATATTTCTTGAAGATAAGGGTAACTATGTAAAATATGTTGAATTAATGTGAATAATTTTGAAAAATTTTGATTACAATACTCACACGCTAGTGTATTTTTAGAAGATAGAAATAAAGAAAAATAATAAGGAAAAGAGAAAGGATGATTAAAGAAAGTGAAAGAATGTTAGATAATGAAATATAAAAGGAGATTATAAATGGATATAAATGATTATGAGAAAGCTAATAGAAAAAATTATGTATGTTAATAATATATATTGATATATAGCAAAAATAGTGAAAAAAGATGGCAAAAAAATAAAAGTAAGAAGCCAGGACACCAGAAGCTGAACAGAATTTTGTTTCTTGGATTTAAAGAAATAAATAAAGAGATGAAAGAAAGAAAAAGTGAAAAGAAAGTGAAGCGAAAAAGAATGAGTAAAGTATGAATTAGTAATATATTAAATTGTAAAGACAAAGTAAGAAATGGTAATAAAAGAGTAAAGGATGTAGCAGTGAGCAATGATTTAGAGATTTAAAGATTTTAATAACCCTTATTGATTTATATCGATTTTAGCAATTCTTTTCTTCGATCAAAACAAAGCATATAATTATTTATATGATATAAAATTATAAACAAAAAGTATATTATATATATACTGTATTATTTGTTATATTTCAAATCGCAGCGAGAAACTCAGCAAATTGTTTTATATGTGTAATTATATTTATCGTCATTATATGCAAATGACCAAAACAACAAATGAGATAAGTATACTTTCGCTTTCTTTTTTTTTTTGCTACATAATGATTAATACTCATTTATTTAGATAAATAAATTGTTATTACATGTATGTTTACAAATGAAGTTTTTTTTTTGCTATATAACAATTAACATCATCTTTCTTAAACTCGATAAATTATTACTATATGTATGATGTATTTTTTTTCTTTTTGTTATATAACAACTAAGTTCATCATCAGTTAGGGCGCTAATATTTATTAGATAATATTTTAGGGGGTGGGGGGTAAAACCAAACCTTACCTCAATATAATACTAAAATTTAATTGGGTAATAAAAATATTACCTGGGAAGGAGGGGGTAGAGCTCTATAGTAAATGAATATTAGGTAATAAATATCAGAGCCCTTATCTATTTCTTAAATTTTATAGATATATAAATATAACTCTTTAAGAATTAAAAGGTGTCATGGGCAAGATCCCACCTGAACACCAAAAAAAAAAAAAAAAAGAATTAAAAGGTAAAACATTTTTGAAAATTTTTGAAATAGATAATAACGATACTAATAACATATCATCTTCTAAAAATCCTATCAATAACACTTCATCCAACTTATCTTCTCCTACCAATACATTTACCAATACAACCCGCTTTTC
>CAJVPZ010001449.1:0-14473 GCA_910592135.1 Racocetra fulgida | reverse complement strand
AACCCCTTATTGAGAAGGAAGATAGAATTGTTTATTAATAGAAAATTAGTTTTAGTTCATAATAAAATGGAGGATAGGTTAGAAGGGAAAAATTGCCAATTTAGTTTAGTTAAAAATTTCTTTGAATTGAAACCATCTTGCTATGGTTTCACCGGCTAGCTTGGTGCAGCCCTCCAATATGGGCAATAGCCTTAACCAGTGAGGCAGACCACACTTGGGCGCCCATAAAGGAAGCCAAGTGATGTCGGATCTATAATTTAGATAGTATATAGTGTAACTTTACATTAGCTTTGATCTAATAAAGATACCGGCGAGGCTGCCAATATATACAATATATATAAAAAAAAAAAAAAAAAAAAAAAAAAAAGTTTTATAGAGTGTAGCAACTTAGTAAAGTGGTAAAGTTGTCACACCCCCAAGTAGCAGGATCAGATTTCGAATTCCACCAATAGCAAAAATTTAAATTCCAGAATGTGTTACAGCAGACTGTAAGTATAATCGGACAAATTGGTATCTGTAATCTGGTCATATCAGCTTGTACTAAGAGGTTATGAAACAGTAGTGTAATATACAAGTTACACAAAACCTGAATAAAACAGTCAAGAGTCAGTACACACAGAAGCCCACTTAACAAGACCCAAATAAAGAGGTAGCACAGATCTTTGTCAGTACTATATAAAGGATTATCAATCAGGAAATTGGAAAACTGAACAGGACCGAAGTGTTTAACAAGGCACTCTATCAACCTGGTCATTAGAGAGTAACCAAAGGAAAAGAACCCAACTGTAAAGATCAGGGCAGATCACAGTTCTTCTGTGTCATCTGGATTAGAAGTTAGAGGTGATAGGTATATGGCGGATAGTCTGTATAGTAGGTGCTAAGGTTTGAGCGAACTCTATAAGGATAGTAGTAGATAACTGTAGCAGCCTTGGCTCACAAGTACTTGTCCTCAGACTTGGTATAAGTTACTGAAGAAGACTAGATAATATGATAATAGTGAGTGAGTATTAAACTGCTCTAGCAGGTGATACACTCAAGGTTGAATCAGTTAATCATGCCGGTAGTCCTATAGGTAGACATGCGATAATCTTAGAACTTGAACTGACTTATATATCGCATATTTCGGGTAAGATTAGATGGATTGGAATAAGAAACTTGGTTAGAGGGTTTAATTGAATAACTCAAATAATAGTGGATTATAGATATACTTGCTAGCAAAACTATTAGAATTTGGGATTTGGGATTTGAGATTTGGGATTTGAGATTTGGGATTTGAGATTTGGAATTGAGATTTGAAATGAATTTTATTATATTTGAGATGGGATTTTGGCTTTTGAATTTGGAATTTGTGACAATTTTATTATATTTGGGATTTGGGATTTGGGACAATTTTATTATATTTGGGATTTAGGATTTGGGTAGAATTTGAAGATTTTTAGTTTTGCCAATATGTATAGTTATAGGTATGGCATTTAGTGTAGAACCTAGTAATAGGTAGATACTTAATTAGGCATTCAAAAGGTGCAGGTATGGCTAAAATGTATATTTGTCAAAATATATTTGTTTGAGACCTTTTTGACAAGAGCACTACATGATTCTAGAATCTAATAAAAGCAGAAAGCCAAAGAGGTTAACCTTGATTACAAAAAAAAAAATTAAAAAGTTTTATTAGAAGCATTTTTTATTTACTATATAAAAATCTAATATACCATATAGATTATGAAAAATAATCTATATACATCCTATTTTTAAGGGTAGACAGTACTATTTTAAAATTACATATAAACTTAATAGCATTTTTTTTATATTTAATTTTATAAAAAATTTATTAAGTAACCTAATTTTAACTATTATTTAAATTTTGTAGAGTATGTTTTTCTGATTCTAATGATAGTAAATTTATTAAAATTAGTTAAAAACTCTGTAAGATATAAAAATTTTAAAATTAGGTATAAAATTTTAATATTAAATTTATTTTATAGCATTACGTAAATTGATCAATTAAAATTGATAATTTTGTGCAATCCAAAAAATTTTGAGTCCACCTAGAAAAATTTTAATATATATATAAGTATATTTTTTTAATAAAATATAATAGTTCAAAATTTTACTGTAATAGATAAATAATTTTATTTATATATTATAAAAATTTGATAAAATTTAATTGCATTTTGAAAAAGTTTATTAGTGACAACTTTTAATTTTATAGTAAAATTTTAAAATCATATAATGATCATATAAAAAATGATCTATATATCGTCTACCCTTAAAGACTTATATTATTTAAAAGTTATATACAGTACATCTTCTCAAACCCAATAGACATAATGAACAGCTTTTGTATTAGTTTTGAGAGGTTATTAGATTTAAACTACCAATGGCTCACTGATTACATGATTATAAATAAATTTAGTTGGCTAGGCTATATTTATTACATATCTACTTGGTTATACAAGACTTGATCTAAGCCAATCAAATTGATTTATATTATCTGACAAACCCAATATCTTATAGGCATCTGATTCTTTGAGTATTGGTTATCAGAAATAGCAGGTTATCAATTTTGAATTATATATATAACAGTTATGGTGGATCAATTTTTTATCAGCTATAACAGATTATTGGTTTTGACAGGATCGATTTTGGGAGGATATATTGTATAATTTAAAATTTTGACACTTAAATATAAAAAAACATAAAATAGATTTTAGCATTTATTATGATGACAATACCACCACCTCCTATTTCTTTTATCAAATTTAAAGATAGGGTGCAATTTTAGACCAAGGTTAAGGTTAGATATAAGGGTCAAATCTTTGTTAGAGTTAGGTTTTTGAAGGTTTTAAACATTTTTACTTAGTATCTTTAACATGTGTTAGCTAGTAGGTTTTTGAAATATAGTATTCCGACAATATTGTTACTGGTGATAAATAGCAATATCCTAACAAAATTTATATTTAGGAGATTGTTATTTTCACCATGGTTTTTTGTTATTTTCACCATGGGTTACACAAAAATATATAAAAATTATATTTTTAACAACCAATTAAATTTAAGAAATTAATTTTTTAATATTTAAAGAAGTTTTTATTAAGTTAGGGTCTATTGAGCTTCTAAGTAAAGTTGTAAAGAAGATTTTTCTGGTTCTAATGGTGGTTAAAGCATCAAAATTGGCTTGATAGATCCCAAGATATTTGAGGTTAAAGGCGCGAACATAGGGATCTGCAAATTGATGGTTACACAAAGTACTAAAGACTAGTGTTACAAGCCAGCTAGAGCAGCCACGGCTAAAGTGGCTTAGCCGGCTAAGCCAGCTGATATATTAGTATCAGCTGGCTAATGCAGCTTAAGATCACATGATTTCTATAGTATAATTTAGGCCGAAGTGATAATGCCAGGTAGAATTAATTAATATAAGATACTGTTAGACATCTCTATAGTCACCTCCTCTATAGTCACATTTGCTTATAATCAAATTTTTAAGCACAAACTCTCTATAAGCACAAAAATCTTAAAACAAAGGGTGTGATTATATAGAGGTTTGACTGACAAAAACTGAAAAATTTTGAAAAGAAAATGATCGAATATAAAATACGAATAAGGATGAGAAAAAAATTTAAGTAAATACTCAATAATTTTTGAAGACAAAAAATTTAACCTTAGCCATTAGCCAGCTGCTTAGCTGATTTTTTTACCGGCTGGCTTAGCCAGCCGATAAAAACCTTATGGCTTGTAACACTACTAAAGACTATAATACATTGTGTAACTATTAATTTGCAGATCTCTATGTTTGTGCCTTTAACTCCAAATATCTTGGGATCCACCAGGCCAATTTTGATGATCTACTACCATTAAAACCAGAAAAGTCTTCTCTACAACTTTACTTAGAAGCCCAACAAACCTTAACTTAATAAAATTTAATTTTAAAAAAATTAATTTTCTTTATATTTGCATCTTTAACTCTAATTATCTTGGGATTCACCAAGCCGATTTTGATGATCTAACTACCATCAAAATCAGAAAAGTCTTCTCTACAACTTTACTTAGAAGCCTAACAAACCCTAACTTAATAAAAATTTCTTTAATTTTAAAAAATTGATTTCTTAAATTTAATTGGTCGTTAAAAATAGAATTTTTTATATCTTTTTGTGTAACTCATGGTGAAAATAACAAAAAACCATGGTGAAAATAGCAATTCCCTATATTTATTAATTTTATTTAACAAAATTTAAAATTGTATTAAGTTTTTCTGCATTTTATTGGTTAATTATATTATACAATAGCTAAAAATTAGCATCTATATATAAAATATATTTGCTTTAAGTGGTATCTACTATAGGTATATAATGATTTTAATTATGAGTTTAAGATTTCAATGATGGACAAATTATCGATTTTGATCATAGTGGGTTTATAACTTATAATGTGTTGCAAAAGTAGTGCACCTATAATTTTTATAATAACAATTAAGAAAATTGTTTATTTATACAGTTGACTCCCTCTAAGTGCATTTCATTGGGTCAGACTTTTAGCAACATGCATTAAGAGAACAATTAAAAAAAATGCATTTATAGAGATCAAGTATATATGCAGGCCCAGAATTTGAAACTGCATTCAGAGAGAACATGCACTTAGAGAGAGTTGACTGTATTTGCAATCACTTATATTTATATTGATAAAGCTTATAAAATCTACAGAATTATCGATTTCTGCACAATGTTGGTGATTTCAATCATTGTTGTGCACTTTCCTCAAGCCCACCTTCTGCAATGCTATTTCTTCGACCCTGTAATTCTGATAATCCTTTTTCCCAACAAGACCCTTTTCAGACAATTTAGTTCACTGACAGTTTATTTCACCAATAGCTTATTTATAACATTCATTTTACCGAAAGGTAATTTCGGTAATTGTCGCTAGGGTCAGTTTAGAATTAGAGTTAAGGTTAATACAATGTTTAAAAAATTTGTCGGTAAAATGAGCTGTCGGTGAAGTAATTGTCAATGAAATAACTTCTCGATAAATTAATTGTCGAAATTGTGAATCCAATTATGTCCTGTTATCAAAATAGATTGCCAGTATTACAACTTAAGTGAAGTGGCATTTCAGAAAAATATGCTTCGGAAGTTAACCCAGAACTATTTCAATAATTAATAGGTTCATATTTTTACTGGTGAGCTAAACTTTCATTTTATTAGTAAGTAGGTTCATGATTTCCAATTAATTTGATCATGTATGTGTTAGCTATTTTGATTCATAATTCCAGAGTAATCGAAAGTTACATGTGAAAAATCATATCTGCACCCACACCCCTACACAATGCAATCTAGCACCCAATCAATTCAATCAATTGCAAGGTTTGTGGAGTATTAGTAAGTAGGTTCGTGATTTCTCGGTTAATTAGATCGTGTGTGTTTATCGTATTGATTCATAATTACAGTATGATCGAAATCTGCACCCACGCCCCTACACAATGCAATATAGCATCCAATCAATTTAATCAATTGCAAGATTTGTGGATTGTCAGCCACGTAATCATATACTTCGTGATATTTTTTACTCCTTCCAAATCGACGTATTATCCCGAAGCAAGATTCAAAGATAATGCGCCTGCATATTTACAGCTGTCTCATAAATTCTGGAACAACAATAAAAATTATCTAATGATCATTCGGTCGAATTTGATAAATTTTTTAACTCGATGCTATTGGCATTACTGTAATGCCGAAAATCCAATGCCAATAATGTGACAGATTAAAATGAAATTAGATTAAAATGAAATAAAAGATAGTAAAAAATAGACAGCCACCGAAAAATACAAATTTTTGGGGTGCACTTTTTTAGCATTTTTTTAGGGTTAGGATTAGGGTTTAAGGTTAGGTTTATAATAAACAAGTATAAGTGGGTTTTAGGGGAGCAAATAGAAACCGCTCATTTCATTTTAATCCGATTTCATTATGATCCGCGACAGTTATTAATTCTGGATATGAAAGTGCCACTGGTAAGTTATTGCGATAGGTATATATTAGTTTTTATTGAATCTATCGTGTTATGATTATCTGGAAATAATTCAATTCTATACTTACAGACTGACACTGTATTGACTTTATCATATTTAAACTGTACGACCTAAAAAATTTCACTGGCCAATCAGATGTCAAAATCAGGTGTGATGCAGAAGAAACGCGAAAATCAAAACAAACCAAAAACTCGCTCATAACTCAACATTTTATCTATGAAATCATCTTCTGCGCACTAACAAAAAGTTTCTAACAACGAAATTTATTTAGCGAAATTTTTTAGGTTGGTAACCTAGATCAGTTTAGCATTGATACATAATTCCTGGAACACTATAAAAAACTAAAATGATTTTTCGGACAATTCGATTAAGTTTATGATTTCAATATGATCGGTACATAGTAATTATTTTTGCAACACACGCAATACTTATCTACAGATCGTTAGAATGTCAACATACTCAAAATTATTAAATTACTAGTATATATCAATTTGAATTAATCATATCGAAATCACAAACTTAATCGTATTGGCCAAAAATCATTTAGGTAAATTTTATCAGGTATTTCAGAAATTATGAAAACAATTGTAATGTAAAAAAAACTTCAATTATTATACTTATAGGCAGAATCGGAAGAATTTGATTGATATGGTTTTGTATCGAATTGCATCGTCATTACAGCTGTTTTCATAAATCTGGGACAACTGATAAAAATTGTTTCTGCCGAATTCGATAAATTTTTAAATTTGGCGTTACCGGCATTACCGTAATGCTGAAAATTCAATGCCGATAACACCGAATTCAAAAACTTATAAGATTTTGCCAAACTAATTGTTACCAGTTCCAGAATTTATAAGAATAACTGTAAACGTAAAACATTCGTTTACTATATCTAAAGACCGAACCGGAAAAGATTTGTAGCTGTTGGTAAATGGTTTGGATAAAAAGGTAGTTTAATATTGGATTTTCATGGTTAATTATAAAACATTCGTTTTTATACTTACAAACTGAATAGAAAAGGATTTGTAGCCCTGGTAAGTGATTTAGATATGTTAGTTTTGGATTGGATCTGTATAGTTACTAACTAAGATATTTACTCACTATTATAAACCAATTTCCCCGACAACCATTTACCCGACACCCATTTTACCTACGGCCATTTCGTCGACAACCTATTTCCCCGACATCCCACTTTCCCGAAACAATTTCCCCGACAGCTCACTTCCCAAAACTATTTCCTAACAGCCCATTACCCTGGCAGTTCATTTCACCGACAATCACTAGTCAACACTAACTATAAAGCGGGCCAACCCTAACCAAAAACGGGCTAAAATTGTCGGTGAAATGAGCTGTCGGCGAAATGGTTGTCGGGGAAATCTACCAAATCCAATTTGCCGATGCCGACAGCCATTTTGCCGACAAATTTTGCCCTGATTTAGTTAAGGTTGGCCTGCTTTATAGTTAGTGTTGGCTGGAGATTGTCGGTGAATTCTACCAGAACAGGGTTGTAAATGTAAACTTACCGATAGTAAGTTACTGATAAATTACCGTAAGTTACCAAATTACTGCGGAGTTAAGCTTAATTTTGGCTGGCATTAACTTTATATGTATAGTCAACTTTTCTATTAAATATTGGCTGATCATATGTATAATCTTTGGTCGATCATATGTATAATCTTGGCCAATTAAAATTTTTTATCATGGTAATTTACTATAAGTTTTAGTAACTTACCGTAAATTACGGAAATTATACAACCCTGTACCAGAACCATTGTCCAGATAATGCCTATACCATGCCACCATCACGATCGGTATTAATCAATGACTATACTTCAATATGCACAATATTAATAGAATCGGCAGAATTACATATACGATTAGGAAACAATATTTTGCACCGAGAAAATGTGTACTATACCAGGTTGAGATCGGAATTAGGGATTGGAACCGTTTACCGTTTAAAAGTTGCACCATAGTTACGGACGGAATTGTGTTGGTCGTGAACTGGAATTATTTTAATGCCGGCCAAATTAAACGGTTAAACGATTAAGAAAAATTTTAGGCAGTTCCGGTATTTGTATCGTGTTAAACATACTTACGTAACTTAGCATAATTTTTTCGTTTATCTTTTCTTTCTGAAGAAAAAGAGATGCAAAACATGTTGCGGACACGTATTTAATATTATGAACAAGTTATTATTTCTTTAATTACAAGAAACCATCAAATTGAAATCTAAATAAACTTTGAATATATCGAACCTATCTATGCCACTTGAAATATTTCCGTTAGCTTATAAGTATCAGGTTGAAAATTGCAATAACGAAATGTGGAAATAAGCCGTTTAAAGAAGATATTGAATTGGTTTGTATTTTATTCATAATAATTCAAAATTTGTTTAATAATTACATAGCGATAATGATCTAAATAAGCATATAACGCCTGTTGAAAAGTTTTAAACGTATCGTTGGTGATATTAACTAACGTCTTAACAGCATGGAATATTTCGAAAAAGAATATAAAAAATCCAAATATTTAACGATGGACAAGTTAGTGCCTTATCTATTTCAACAAGATTCCTTATCATAGTCGAAGTAGGTCAAAAATAAAAAAAAAATCATGTACATAAAGAAAATATTAATCTAAGATGAAGAAGTATAATAAAGATTAATCACAAAAGAGTGCAGTCAACTCTTTCTATAAAGAAAAGATTCTGTGAGAAAAAAAAAAAGGTTGTTATAAAAAATTACTATATTTTATTAAAAACACATGGCACTTTTTATACCGAACTATATATTATGAAATTCAAAAAATTTTGAGTTCATTATATCCAGAGTCGACTGTACATGATTTATTGAAGAACGTCACAAAAAAAATCAACCAAATATTTAAACAAATAAACTAAAACCAAATGATTAAACAGAAATAAACTAGAGTTATATTTTTAAAATGTTGACTTCAAATTACTTGTATTATTTCTGTGTGTTGTATATATGAGGCTTTTCAATAGAAAGGGGGAGATTTCTTCTAAGTAAAAGTTTTTTAAACTTTCAATTAAATATCTCAACAACTATTAAACTAAATTTAATAAATTTTTTTTTAATTCTATAAAATTATAAAATTAAAAAAAAAAATTTATTAAATTTAATTAGTAGTTATTGAGATATTTTAATTTAAAATTTAAAAAAAAGTTACTAAAAACTTTTCCCCCCTTTTCTATTGAAAAGCGCCCATATATTGTAAATTGCGTTAAATATTGCTTTATATGATCGTTAGAAGAAAAATCATCGAAGACTTAATTTCCGGACCATAATCCGGACTATCATCCGAACGATCATCCGATCCAAACCTGGTACACATTTTCTGGGTGCCACATAATGCTATAATTGATTATATTGATGGACTTTATTGCTAGGAAAATGACCCTCCGAGTAATGTTGTTAGTCGAAATACCCTATTTAATCAAATATTTAGACAATTTTGTTTCGAAATATATGTCGACATGACATATTTTTTGTCGATATGTCAAAATTCTAAATTTGACTAAATAGTTGACTAAATAAATACTATGTGACTAAATGTCTAAATTAGCTTGTTCGTACATTAAAAGTTTAGTTGATTTTTGAATTGATAGTAAAACATTTAGCAGAGTGAAAACCGTGTGAAAAAAAGCATTTATAAAATGTGGGAAAATTTTCAAGCAGATATCGTATATACGCCTAATACCCCTCATGATTAAGACTCGGGTATTATTCACCATTCCTACTGGTTTGTTACTTGAATAAGACCCGCGGGTACAACTATAATGATTTACCACTTTTAATATGATCTATCCCAAATATAGTACCCAGTTCTTCAGACGGTACCCATGAGTACTATTCAATTTTAAAAATGGAGTTCTTGAATAAGACTCTGGGTACTGTAAGTAGTGGCAAACGGACCTGCTTGAATTTCAGCATTATTTTAGAATTTTGGCAGACTAAATATCAAATGTCGAAACATTTCTACAAGCTCAAAACAATTTCGGTTAACAACATTACTCCGAGGCTACTGTATGTTGATTTAGTGAATAAAAATTAAATATACCGGCCATCTAGTCATCCAATTCGAATGTTCTTTTTATTTATTTATTTTTTTTTTTTGTAAAGCTTATTTAGCTCCACAAAATAATAATAATAATAATAATAATAATAATAAACAAAGCTCACTCAAATTGGATAACTTGATGGTTGGCAAATTTAATTCTTATTCACAAAATCAGCATAGCCTCGGAGTGTCATTTTCCTAGCAAAGATCCAAATGCTATTGAAAAAATCCTACTTATTTCGAAATACGTCACTTATTTGTTAATTTCGAAACCACCTATTAAAAGGTTTTATTAGAGGCATATTTTGGTTGTCTATATAAAATTTTTTTTTTTGTATCACGTAATGATCTTGCCCTTAAAAAAAAATTTACGTCAAATGATACTTTTGCGCCCCAGGATAGGGATAGGGTTGAGTTTAAGGATGAAAAAAAACAAGTTTAAACACTTTTTCACCAATTTAAAACAGGTGATGATTGTAGTTTTTAATATACGAAGACCATGATCATTACTTACGTAATAAAAAACATTTTCTATCCCTAGTTGAGTTACATAAATTACAATTTTATATTACATGTAATTATGTAAGTTTCAGCAGAAAATTAAATTTCATTAAATGAAAAAAACCTTTGCAAGAGTTATTCTATGTAGTCTAGGAATCCGTGGGGATCCTTTAAAAAAGAATTTTCCAATTGAAGATCTCTGCGTTACACGAATTTGAAAAATCCCTGACTGTAATAACTTGCTAATTTTTATCATAAAATAAACGCCCAACGTAGTAACCTATCAGTTATGTAAAGATCATAGGACGACTTTCATATAATTGGTTGTTTAAAATCAATTTAATTTTACATTATTTATACAGTTTAAAGTACTTTCAAAAAAAAATAACGCTACAAAGAATAAATGAAAAAAAATACATAGGAGGTATTATTAGTGTTGTAGGACTCCACTATTGAAAATGATCAAAATCCCTTTTTGTTTTAGAGAGGTTAGCATGGTAATAATCTTGTTCGATCTATTTTTAAGAAGTTATTATAATACAAATACTCCGATTTTTTTTATTATGTGTACAAATATAACGAGAAAGTATTATTATAATTTTTAAACACAGACGGGATATTACCCTTTAATAACAACCCGGGTAGTTATTACAATAATTTAAAGTTTATATTGATATTTTTTACGATTTAAAAAAAAAAACTATTTTAACGGCTAAGAAAAATCTTAACTTGATATTTAATAAAGTTAAAATTAAACCATTATAGAGAATCTTTAAATATTATTTGTTACTAGATAAAGAAGTAAATGGGGATCGAGATCGAGTAAATGAATTGGCCAGGTCTTCATTTTAATCATAATTTTTATCAACGTCATGTTCATTGTCGATTTTATTACTGTATCACAATTGTTATTACTTATTTTTTCGACGGTTTTTCAATTTTTTATAAAAATCGTAAACTTTTGTAAAATCACCTTGATAAGGTTCTAAAATTTTAATTAGCTCAGCGTTGCCATCTATCACTAATTCTTCTAAGTCTACTAAATCTTTTATAAACTCTAAATTAGTTAAGATTTTTACGAACATTTAATGTTTTTATATTGGGACAATTTTCATGATTAATTCCTTTGTCCCGCAATCTCAAATATTACACTCTTGTAGTTGAGGTAAATTTTTAAGAATTATTTACAATTTTTCGCAGAATGTTTCGTTTTTTTTCTTAGTATCAATATGTTAAAAAAAGATATTTGAATTCTTAATCTAATATCATTTTATGTAAATTTTTAATTACGTACGAGCTAATAACGTATTTTATCATGTGAGAGGTCAGGGTATTATCTTGGGTCGTTGGATTGATCCCAGGCAGTGATAACAGAAATACATAACTGATACTGATCGACCGCTTACGCGGCCGATCAGTATCAGTACGAACGTACGTACGTATTTCTGTTATCACTGCCTGGGATCAAGATATTATTACTAACCGCTAAACAAAAGGGGGTTTTGATCATTTTCAATAGTGGAGTCCTACAACACTAATAATACCTCCTATGTACTTTTTTTCATTTATTCTTTGTAGTTTTATTTTTTGAAAAAGTACTTTAAACTGTATAAATAATGTAAAAATTAAATTGACTTAAACAACCAACATATGAAAGTCGTCCTATGAATAGAGATACAGTATAGAGATATAAAAGCATGGATTTCATCATAATTACTAGTAATTTCACGGGAAGGTTGCAAACTGGAAAGCCTGTGAAAATTACCAGTTAGCATAAGTAATCCATACAGGATCGTCTAAAGCCAGCTACGTACGTACGAGCATGATGGAAAATCCATTTGATTGGTTGTCGATCATCATAGTAACACCATATATAAAAATGTAATTGATCATATGATAAATAGTCAACGAATCTGATTATATTTGATTAAATTTGCCAGAAGCAAGTAGCATCGAAGAATAAAATTTCTTTAAAATTTCATTGTTTGTTTGCTATATAAATTTATGACTTGCAAGTAGTAAGTCATAAATTTTTATAGCAAACAGACAATGAAATTTTATAAAAATTTTATTCTTTGATACTACTTGCTTCTGGCAAATTTAATCAAATATAATCAGATTCGTCAGCAACGTACCATATAATCGATCGTGTTTTCATATAGAACATTTACTATAAGCAGCCAATGAAATTTCAGGGATCGACAACCAATCAAATGGATTTTCAACCATGCTGTAGAGGTGACACAAAAATATGTGGATTAGTTAGAATTAACATTCGTTAGGGTATTGACTTGTTCCGTGACTTACTGTAAATAAAAAAAAATTTCTAGAAAGAACTTACTAACTGTAGAGGTGACACAAAAATATTTGGATTAATTAGAATTAACGTTCGTTAGAGTATTGACTTGTACCGTGATTTACTGCAAATAAAAGCACTTACTAACTGTAAGACACAAAAATGTGTATTAGTTAGAATTAACGTTGGTTAGGATATTGACTTGTACCGTATTTTACTGTAAATAAAAAAAAAATTCTTTAAGAACTTACGAGCTGTAGAGGTGAAACAAAAATTTATGGATTAGTTAGAATTAACGTTCGTTAGGGTATTGACTTGTACCGTGATTTACTGTAAAACAATTCTTTAAAGAACTTACTTGCTGTATAAGTATGTGGATTAGTTAGAATTAAGGTCGTTAGGGTATTGACTTGTACCGTGATTTACTGTAAATAAAAAAGTATATAAAGAACTTACAGGCTGTAGAGGTGTGGATTAGTTAGAATTAACGTTCGTGGTTTACTGTAAGTAAATAAAAATTCTATAAAGAACTTACAGACTGTGAAGTTGACATAAAAATACGTGGATTAATTAGAATTAACGTTCATTATGGTATTGACTTGTACCGTGATTTACTGTAAATAAAAAAAATTTTTTCTATAAAGAACTTACTTGCTGTAGAGGTGACAAAGATATATGGATTGGTTAGAATAACGTTTGTAGGGCATTGACTTGTATCGTGATTTACTGTAAATATCTGATAAGGAACATACTAACTGTATTGACACAAAAATATAGAATTAACGTTCGTTAGGGTATTGACTTGTACTGTGATTATGGATGGAGAAGTTTGGTTTGGTTCGATTTGGTTTAATTCAAATTTGATTGATACATTATCTGCATAAATTAGAATTTATATTAAACCAGACCAAACCAAACCAAACTTCCCCATCCCTAACTGTGATCTACTGTAAATAAAAAAGATTATATGAAGAATTTACCGGCTGTAAAGGTGACACAAAAACATGTGAATTAACGTTCGTTAGGGTATTGATTTGTACCGTGATTTTACTGTAAATAAAAAAAAAATCAAATAAAGATCTTACATTCTGTAGAGGTAACACAAAAATATGTGGATTAGTTAAAGTTAACGTTCGTTAGGGTCTTGTACCGTGATTTACTGTAAAACAGTTATATAAAGAACTTACGAGCTGTAGAGGTGACACAAAAACGTTCGTTAGGGTATTGACTTGTACCGTGATTTACTGCAAAGTAAAAAATTATATAAAGGACTTACAGGCTGTAGAGGTAATACAAAATATGTGGATTAGTCAGAATTAACGTTCGTTAGGGTATTGACTTGTACCGTGATTTACTGTAAATAAAAAAAAAATTCTAGAAAGAACTTACGCGCTGTAGAGGTGACACAAAAATATGTGGATTAGTTAGAATTAACGTTCGTTAGGATATTGACTCGTACCGTGATTTACTGTAATAAAAAAAATTCTATAAAGAACTTACCCGCTGTAAAAAGTGTTACAAATTCGTGCATCAGTTAGAATAACGTTTGTTAGGGTATTGACTTGTACCGTGATTTA
>CAJVPZ010001448.1:0-14474 GCA_910592135.1 Racocetra fulgida | reverse complement strand
TTAGTTAAATTAGAGTAGAGACTAGTTTAGATAGTAGTATGTAATTTTTACAAAGCCCGACACAGGCTTATAATTGTAACCATCCAGTGTGGGTGAAATTCCTATATTTTTCTTTTTTTTCATTTTTTCCTTACCCCTTTCTCTTCTTGTTTGTATCTTTTATCATATTTCCCTATACCTCTGTGTTTTTTTTATATATAGTTTTTCTTTTTTTTCTTTTCACTTCTCTATGAGAAGATGTTATCAGATTGGTGGCATCCTATTGTAGGGCAGTGGATCAGACGAGCCTTTCGGTTAGGGTATTACTTAGGTTTTATCTCGCCGGTGCAGCAGGTCACCAATGGGCACTCATTAGAGCAGCCGGGGGATGTTAGAATTATAGGTTTAATGTTATAGCAATATATTTGTAATCATCTACAAAGATTGAAGCTTTATTAAACATCGATCACTAGTGCGATCTTGCTTAAGTGAAAAAAAAAAATATTAAAAAGCTAATTTAAAAAATTATATTATAAAATATAGTAATTAATTTAAAGATTTTGAAAATTTTATTAAGAGGTAAGCTATACTATATTTAATCCTCACTAATTGTTAATCACTAAACGTAATTGCTAATCATTAATTGCTAAATGTAATTGCTAATCGTTAATTGCTAAACATTAAGCATTAAAGCTAATCATTATATATATCTTTTAAATTCTTCTCTAAAATACAGTAAATATAATAATAACTATCAAACAAAATAAATCAACAACTCTCTCCACTAATCCTCTATACACAAAAATACAAAAACAAAACAATGACAAAAAATGACAGAAACACATAATCAGCTATAGGAAACAAGACTTGCAGCTCTAAAAAAAAAGCAAGAAGACTAAAATAATACTTAGTCTTTTAAGAGACTTGAGTAAATAGAGCAGAAATGGCAAAAATATAGTAGAAAAACTTGAAAAATCATTGATAATTTTACCTTTTGTAAGTCGTTTAGGGATTAGCCTTGACTCTATAATGCAGATTAGTTATTGTCATACAAGATACACAACATGTAATGAAGAATAAATAAAGAAAACATGTTAAAAACACATGATAGACAAAAATAAAGGAGATATATAAACAAAACAACAAATCAGTTACATGAAACAAGAAACAATAGAAAATGCTAGAACAAAACCTACAACAGCAGAACAAGCAGAGAAACGAATAGCAGCAATACATATAAAATTGAGACAACATAAAGCAGAAAGAATTAAATATACAAAACTTGTATTTAAGAAAAGAAATAATACAGTATATCAAGAGGCGATACAGTTAGAAATCAACCTAACAGAACACATCCTACTAGATGAAGTAACCAGTACTATAAGAAACCTATGTGCAGCAGAAAGAGAAAGGCTGTTTACACGTAATAAAGAAAGATTGGCCACCGAGCATGTAAAAGCTAAAATAGAAACAGGATAGATGAAAAGACTAGATAAACAGAAAAAGTGCTGACAAAGGCAGTATAATAAAATAATATTTGGACTATTATTACAGCACTTTAGAGAATTAGTAGAATTAATGAAAATAAAACAACACAAAAAAAAAAGAAAAAATAAAATTAGAAAAGAAATAAAGAAGATGCAAGTTTGACAGAAAGCAAAGCTGCTAAAACAAAAATATAAAGAAGCTAAAGAAAAAGAAGAAATATTAAAGAAAAAACACAGAAAGAGATATTGAAGGCCTCATAGAGAAGGAAATATTAGAAAACTAATCAAAGAATCAAGATAAAAATTCCGGCATTAACTTTAATAAAGAGGAAAACTCTGTCAAGATACAAATCAAAAATCTATGAAAGAAAATACTAAGATAGATAGCAAAGTTTATATACCAAGTAAACTTAGAAAGTAGACAAGATAATATTAAAAATTAGAAAAAGAAGAAAAAAGAAATTATAGACAAATAGAGTAGATAAATTAGATTATTAACAAACACTAGTATAAATGAAGATAATATCATACAAAATGCAGTAACAGAGAGAACAATAGAAGTCAAGAATTAAAAAAGAAAAAAGAAAAACACAGGTTTAGAATAGCAAGAAGAAATATAAGAAAAGTAGCCAGAAATCAAGAGAAGTACTTTAAACTGCAAGAGAAGCCATACAGAAGTAAAGCAAACTTATGGAATAGGAAAGAAAAAGCAGATATGCAGCTCTAAATAGTCAAGAATTTGAAGAGAAAAAAGAAAAAGTTTATATTGAAAACAGTAAGGAGGTTTTTAGAAAGATCAAAAGATAAAGAGAAGTATATAAGATTCCAAAAGATACTTATTAAAAGAAATATAAGACTTTAGAACAGAAGAAAGAAAGAAAGCACAAAGTTTCGACAAAAGAGAAAAAAAAGATCTGGACAAATTAACCAAGACCTAGAAGTAGAAGAATCAAAAGTAATATTGAAGAAACTAGAAGAAAGAAAAAGTTGCAGACAAATACTTCTGAAGGAAATCAGTATAAAGAATATGATCAAGAGCAAGAAGAATAAGGTGAAGTTTAGGAACTGGAAGAAATACAAAAAGAAGAAAAAAAGTAGAAAATTGAAGTGCCAGAGCAGACTACTAGTAGAAAGGAAAGAGATGAAGTATGAAAAGATGAATTGGGATAACAGAAAGAATTAAGTAATAATAAAATTTTTAGAATTTATAGAATAGAGAATATACAATGTAATAATCTTATTTTAAGATTAGCGATTCGATGCTTTGCATTGTTCGCAAGTACTGGCTATAGCTAAAGTGCAATTATGTTGTGGAATATAAATATAACTAGGAACCAGAAACCAGTTAAAGTCTGGAGCTTATTATTGTCATCTTACACAAACACGTAAACGTGTATAATTTTTTTACACAATGTACAAATATAGATATGCAGCGTTACAGACAGAAAATGCTGAAACTACTTTTTTGATTTTTTTATTATAGATGCATCACAATCGTAATTTCAGTCATCAAAGTGCATAGAAGTATGAGTCCTCTGCTTCACTCCGGACAATTAGGTAGTACTAACAAGGCAGTAGTTGCTAGCCAATGACTAAAGGAAAATAAATCCTTAGTAAGTTAAGAATCTGAAGAGAGGCCAAGGACTACTAAAGCAGATCACACCTAGGCAAAAGCTAGGGATGAGTCTTTAGTTTGGTTAGATTAGTAATAGCTACAGATAGAAATATATAATTCTTGAATAGCTTAATCTCAAATAAACAGAGACAGGAGCTGAATTATATAAAAAAAAAAATAATAACTAATAACTAATAAAATACAAATTTTGAAATAATAAAATAATACTAAGATAAAATAATAAACTAATAAAATAAAACTGTTTATAAAGGCAATGTCATTTATCACCTGATTTTTTTTTATCAGAAGCTTACCCCCCCTTCCTCTCTCTTAATATATATCTTGATCAGATCCTTATATATAATTTTAAAATTTTTACCACCTCCCCCCTAAAAAATCACCTGATTTTTGTTATGTTACTAACAATATCTTCATTTTTTTTTTGCCATCCCTAAAATCTATTTGTCTTGTTTTGGATAGTAGCCTTTTTACAATCTGACCTTATTTTGTCAATTAGGTCTTTGTCTTCTCACTACCTTTTATCTAATATTTCACTGCTTTTTCATTACAGTGAATCTGCTTTGTTGTCTTATGTATTAAGAACTTAGAACCCTTTAGGTGGATAGCTAAAAATACAATTTCATATCATTAATATAAAAGAAAAGGCATTTTTTTGATTAAAAATTGGATGTATAAGCAGCATATGTATTTTTATTATCTATCCTGCTGTGAAAAGTTAATATGATTAGCATATGTAATATACTATCCCTGTATGAAATTTCATGCTGCTATGCCTGTTCTTTTGGAAATTACAGATGCAAAAAAACTTTTGTCAGATACTGTAATATCAGTATTAAAGATTTTAAATATTACTATGCACTTCAAGTTATGAGTATTCTGTATAAGCATGTTTTTTCTATCATAAAGCATACAATCTTATACAAAGCTGTCTTTTTGAACAATCAACTAGAGCTTCATTATACTTGAATAATTGGATGAAGACTAATATTTTATCATAAAATAAACAAAAAAATTAATTAAAAATATAACTTGCTTTAAATTAGAGATTATATTAAAATTGTTATATAGTTATAGTCACAGGTATAGATGCTGTGGTGAAACTGGTAAATTTTAATATAACAACCAATCAGATTTTAGATAGTCACCAGTTTCACCAGCATTATTTAGTTTCACCAGCATCTATATGTCATGACCAAATATCACATGAAATGCAGAGTTTGGTTCCAAGTCTGACTCGGGAATGACAGCTGTTCTCATAAATTTTGGAACATCTACAGTAGTAAAAAATTGACCGAATGATTATTTGGCTGATTTGACTTCGGCATAACTTTACATAGATAGTACATACATATGTACGTATGTACGTATATTTTAAATTGATTACTAACGCTAATCGATTTGAAAATAAAACAAGGCTTTAAGCGAACATCCTAACCAAAGTTCCATCTCTGATTGTAATTCATAAAAATACCAGTCAGGCTTTCTTCCTTCCATTAAAGCCTTAAAATATTTTATACCGTTCAAGTTTAGTGGACGTGGTTTTCTTATGAGTGGCGGAAATCTTTCAACACATCCATATCTTTGAAATTGAAGATCTGTTAACATCTAAGTATTTAGCAATTGTCTGAACTAATAACTCTTCTAAATTTTTTTCGACTATTTTCCAGCGAAAGTGCTTCGAAAAAATATTGTATTTAACGTGTTATATCGATATTGGTTATCTAGTTATCTGGTTATTATCAATTAAAATTGTTACTGCTGCACCGTAAATAATATGTTTCATGTGACTTTTAATTGGCAAATAATCAATTTAAAACGTATATATGTAGATACGTACGTACGTAACTGCAGAACTGGCTTTAGCTGTTAGACTATCTACGTAAATAATAAACGTTACACTGATCATGCCGACTTTTGGAATCGAGTTGGACTTTTAACATCCCTAGACACTACGATATAGGATAACTTTCTTCTGATTGGCCAATCACTTATAATTGTATTTATACATTTTAAAGTACTTATTAAGAATGTAACATTTCACAAGTAAAAAATAAAAATTAAACCCGTCTCTAACTTCGAAGAAGCACCAATAGTTACTATACAAAATAATCCCAAATAATCCCAAATAATCCCACACCTAGAGGTACTTAGAGGTGAAATTTTAAGTATACCGCAACTATAGAACGATGTGTAATTACTAAAACGTTGAATGTAGCTGGGTTATTGAAAAAAAACTAAAAGTACAACTTTTTTTTTTAGAAATAGATAAAGCGATTTCTAAGCTATGTTGAGATTTTGAAACGTAAAGAACGTTAATATATAATAGTAGAATTAGTAACAAGTGTTTAACATTAGCATCTAAAATAGTGATACATTAAAATTTATACTTAATAAATACGTATAAATTTATAAGCTAAATTTGTTAATTTCACTAGCTATTTTTGCTAACGCTAATGATTTTTGCTACGTACGAGAGCCCCAATAAGGACATGCAAAGTTAATATTACAATCCTAGCTATTGGCCAATAGCCATGTCCGAGCGGCTCGATTTACAAATTCAAATTCAATTTACTAATATGTAAAAGTCAAAACATTGTTAATGTTGACCTAGCCAGGTTATGAAACCAAAAAATTAATTTTGAATAATGTATCTTTGAAATAATTTTTTTGTTATTAAGATATATGGTATATTATTAACAATGCATAAAATGTACTCTTTCCAAATTTATAATATTAGAATGAATGGGTTTTTTGATGTTAATAATTATATTTCATTATCGTTATAGTTTGTATGCTTAAAAACAAATAATGGTACAATCTTGTCGCCAGTTTTCCGAATTGGGTTCATCGTCAATGAGATTGTTTTTTTTATAAATTATGATTACGAAAATACGTAATTTGCCATGAAAACTTTCTTCTTAAACCCAGTAACCAAATTTGTACTGGTTCTTCGTCGAAACGTTATATAATTCGAGGTTTTTAACGGTTTATTCTCAAACATATACAATATTAAATCTAAAATAATGTCTTCTCACCGATCCGACAACGAAAGTGACACCGAAGTTTTTGTCGATGCCGAAGAATCACTTGACCAAAATACTCTGACCACTACAATATCTTCGGATAATATCAATGGATTAGAGTCGAACAATTCTAATAATGATAGTGTTCAACCGGATCCAACTCTTTCAAATAAGCCAGCAGCCATAGAAATTCCTCAGATCTCTGTGACTGACATGTCTTATGAAGATAATAAAGAGTTATCAGATTTAACAAAGGATCAGGAAAATGGTCATGTTACTATACCTGAAAGTAAATAATTTAAAAATAATTTACAATTAATTCCTTTATCATTCAATTCAGATATATATTTACTATATATAAATTTTAATTCAGTTGATAGTGATGTGACAACGGATAACGAAGATGAACCTGTTGATGTCACTGTTTATGTTAAAGATTTGGATACTGGCAAGAAAATACCAGCATCCGATCTTGAAGAAGAAATTAAAAAATCAAATGGAAATATTGATCCATTATCTTTTCACATAATGCAACGGACAGGTTCAGATACAGAAATGAATCATGATGAAAATCACACAAGAAGCATAAGCGATGAGGACATTAATACTACTGAAGACAAACCTAATAGGTATGATCATGTTGTCTATCAGGGTAATCTATGTTGATAGTAGCGTTATCAGTACTCATATATTGATTTGTATTATTCAGACGAAAATCATTTTTAAGTCGCTTAAAACGAACGCCTAATTCTAAAAATGACAAAAATATTGACGAGGGTGGGGATGAAGACGACGGTATTACCGGAAATACTGCACCAGTATTTTCCGAAAATGCAGATGGTTTTGGACGTGCTCAGCCTCGATACATAAAAGTAATATAACGTAATAATATATCAGCCTTTCATTTATCGTCATGTATTTAAAATTTTTTTTTCTTTTAAATAGACTCGAGCACGAAACAAACCAATTAAAGAATTTGATCGACTTTTTCTTGCCCAAGAATTGTATAATCCACTTTCTAGTGATGATGACGGTTTGACCGATTTTAAAACTGGTGCTATTTGGTCTATGAAATTCAGCAAGGACGGAAAGTTCTTGGCAACAGGTGGTCAAGATACTGTTGTTAGGGTGTGGGCTGTTATCTCAAGTGACGAAGAACGGGAGCATTTTCTTGAGGGAAGTGGGACGAGTGTATATGAAGGTATCAGTGGTGCAAAACTAGGAGCTCCTGTTTTTCGCGATAAACCATTGTATGAATATCGCGGGCATACGGCTGATATATTAGACCTGAGTTGGAGTAAGGTTGGACAAATACCATCTTGCGTGTATTATTCTATTATCACATTATTTGATGATTAATGATATGTCGAATGTAATTTTGTTTAGAACAACTTCTTACTTTCTTCATCAATGGACAAGACCGTGAGGTAATACATCTAATTTAATATTTTTCCTTAGTCATGTAGAGTATGCTTTTGTCAACAACTTGATGGCTTTAATATTTAATTACAGATTGTGGCACATGACTCGTAAAGAATGCCTGTGCTGCTTTCAGCATACTGACTTTGTCACGGCCATTAAATTTCATCCAAAGGTTTATATCATAAAGTCATACCATTTGATCTTATGCATTGCACTGTTTCGGTATTATAATTGTGATAGCTTATACTGAAATTTGCTGACGCTGAAATCTAGGATTTCATTTAAATCTATAATACCCACTAAAATCCACCTATACACTCATATTAGTAATCTAATCCCAAATTCTAACTTAAACCTAAAACAAAAAAAAATTTAAATCTTATAATAAAAAATAGTTCTGAATTTCAGCATCAGTCAATCTCAGCATCTTCTGCAACAATAATTAATCATATTTATAATTTAGGATGATCGATTTTTCCTTTCGGGATCATTGGACTGCAGATTACGTCTTTGGAACATACCCGAGAAAAAAGTCGCCTCTTGGAATGAGCTTAGCGATTCTCAGTTAATTACTGCCGTTGGTTTTACTCTTGACGGTAAAATGGCTGTTGCAGGAAGTTTATCCGGAAAATGTCTTTTTTATGAAACGGATGGGTTGAAATATAATACACAAATTCATGTGAAAAGTGCGCGTGGCAAAAATTCACAGGGCAAAAAAATAACTGGAATTGAGTCAATGCCAGGAACTCTTCCTGGCCAAGAAAAGGTGAGTTATTATAAGCAATGTTATTATTAACAATTATAAAGTTTTTAACGAAATTTCTTGTCAATCAGTTATTGATAAGCTCGAATGATTCAAGGATTAGATTATATAATATGCGGGATAAATCTTTGGAATGCAAATTTAAAGGAATTGAAAATACCAGTAGTCAAATCCGGGCCATGTTTAGGTGAATACCATATGTAATTGATCGTTTAAAGTTTTCAGGCTTATTAAAAATTTAATCATTATATAGTGATGACGGGCGTTATATTATATCTGGTTCTGAAGACAGACATGTATATATCTTTAACACAGATCAGTCTAGCATAAATTCAAGCAATGGAAATGGCAGCAACTGGCTAAAAAAAGAAAAGTGTGGTTATGAAAATTTTGAGTGTATGTGTAATCATATTCATTTTGCATAAAGAATTAGGTATCAATTCATGCTAAATCTTATTATTCCTAATACAGCACATTCCGCTATAGTAACAGTCGCCATATTTGCACCTACTCGTACAAAACAATTAATTAGTCTTTGTGGTGATCCAATTTTTGCACATACTGTTAATAATGAAAATTCAGCTAGTCAAACTTATCCTGATGGCAATATAATTGTTTGTGCTGATTATACTGGAAGTATAAAAATTTTCAGGCAAGATTGCGCTTATTACCCTTCTCGTGATTCTGATTCGGTCTCTTTTAGAAGCACAAGGAAAGTATATTTAAAAATTAATAAAATTTCACTTATTATGTGGAATCTTTGTTTATGAAATATTTCCTTAACAAAGATCATTGGCTCTTGTGTCTTCAAATTTAATAATTAGTAAAATTTTCTTTCTTTCTAATAAAGGTCTTGGAATTCATCGCTTGGTTCTAATTTAAATAATTTCTTCGCCAAAAAACCAAAAAGTCAAGAATCTGGAAGTAGAGGAAGAAGAAGAAGAAAAAGCGATGCATCGAGTATTTATTCTGCAACAAGTAATATAAGTGCAGACGTTTCAGTTAATGGCGATGGTGAAAATGGACAACAGTTTCAATGTTCCTGTGGGTCAACTGAGTTTAAGGCTTTTGTCAAGGATGGAGCACCTAAATTGATTTGTGCAAGTTGTAATCAAATCAATTAAATTTTGAAAATGATAGTATTCATGAAGCAAAGTTTGAGCGTTTATTATTTGTATTATACTGTAGTTTAAAATGTAATATGTTTGTTTACTAGTATTTAAGAATCATAAATTTTATAGTATAAATTATCCATTGGACAGGAAAAACACCTTGTATTAATTATCTTGTAAATTATATTTTTATTTAAGTGAAAGTAAAGGCTATATATAATTTAGTAAACGTTTTATCACTTCCACACAGCATGAATTTTATTTAAACGGTTTTCTGAAACAATAGAAAAACTTATCTACATAAAACTGCCATAATAATATTAACACATGCAAATAACTACATTAATATTTTGGTCATTGCAAATATCCATTAGTTCTCAACCAATTTTCAACATCCTCTTTATCACGTGTTAACCAAGCAGTATTGACACGAATGCTTTCTAGACTTTGTTGTAAAGGTCTTAGATAGTCTTTAGTATTCTTGTTAGAAAAGAAGTTTTCAACATCTTTGAGATCAGCGTCAGTTGAAAAAGCATCGGTACCATATTTAATTATAGCTGCGTATAAGCTAAGAGAATTTGCATATCGTTCATGGAACTGTAATTAAGCCAAATATTAATATGTAAACAAATATTCACACATATATATACATATATATATATATAGAAAAGATTTTGATTAAAAAAAAACATACAGTGTTCCAATTTTCTTTAATAAAACTCCACAGTGCCCTTCGCGACTTGCGATTGAACTGCAGGCTGTAAAATATACAATAAGGAAAATTTTAATCACCACATATTATGAATAAATTACGAATAGATTACTAATAACTAAAACTTATAAATTTCTCACCCAGAGAATGCATAAATAATGTCCTGGTTCTTAACTTCCTCTGATAGGGAAAAGTTTAAAGCACGTTTAATCAAATCTTCATGTTGAGCGAATCCAAGACCAGTTAAAGCGACAAGTTTTTGATCTACAGTATCGGCTTCGCGATAGATTTTCAAAATTGCATCAAATTCATTTGCACCACCACCATTACCAAGAACAATTTCGTAGACGGATCCACGAATATTAGGATGTAAGGCAGATTTGTCATTTTTTTTTGTAAACAACTCAAATCTACGGAATGCTTCCTTAACAACCCTAAAATATTTAAAATATTTGTTTGTCATAAATAATATTATAAACAGTAAAACAGATAAAAATCAAACAAATCAAACTTACTCAGGATCTTTAGATCTTCCAGCAACTTTAATTACTAAAGTTCTCAACATAGTGATTAAATAGTCCTCTTTTTCGGGATATTCCCAACCTAATTTAGGTACTAATTTTGAAACTAAATGACGTTGAAAGGCTAGAAGTCCTTGGTATACAGGCTCAGGTTGTTCAAACCACACGCTTAAGAGATCCGTTATACGAGAATTAATCTCCAACCATACACTAATGATAAAATAAAAATTTCATAAATATATGCGATATATATGACATGATATTTAAACCAATTTTATAAAATAATTCATTAACTTACATATATTTATCTTCTTTATCGAATTCATTAATAAGATTTAGCAAACCGCTCGTTTTTGCATAACCGCTTGTCGCCAAAGCACCAGCATCAGCAACTAATCCGACACGGTCACTAGTATCAAGTAAACCTTGCTTGACAGCATGACCCAATTTTGCCAATCGTTCAGGTGTATAACTTACACGGAAAATACCAGTTACACGAGAATTAAATTTATAAAAATCAGCACCGTGTGGCAAGCTCAACTCAGTTTCTTTTGTAGTAAGGACTTTAGATTCCAATTCATCTTTAAAATGAGGTCCAAGGCTTATTCCCAGTGGCACCCACCAATGTGTAGTATCTTCATCAGGATTGAGTTTTCCAGTTGAAAGGAAACGAGATTGGCATATATGTAATTTATTATTGGCATGTTCAGTAACAGTCAAAACAGGATACTATATAATTTATAATATTTAATATTAATAACAATATTTTCAAAGCTTACAAAATTTATATAAAATGCACATACACCAACAACCCTGGTCCACCCGGTCATGAATTGGCCGACATCGGTTCCACTTTCTTCGGTTAAAGCTTTCCATAAATCATCAGTGCTAGCATTACTATACTCGTAACGTTTCAAATATCGTCTAACTCCGGATAAGAAAACATCTACTCCTATGTAACTACTCAACATGCGGATGACAGATGCACCTTTGTAGTAACTTATAGCATCAAAAATCTGATGAATTTCACTATTAATGCAAATAAAGTATTATTTGTTAATTTAAGCATTGTACAAATAAATAAATAACAAATATGTACAAATAAATAATAACAAATATATGTACAAATAAATAATAATAATTATACATATATGTGTATATATATATATATACCTAGGATCATTTACGGGAACTTCAATAGGATGAGAGGATCTTAAGGCATCAAGTTGAAGTCCTCGTTGAAAGCCTTCCGTAACAAACCTATTAACATAACATTTATTTATTGACAATTTAACAAGGAATATCCAAATTAATAACAATAATAAAACTCACTGAGTCCAGATATCCCAATCAGGAAAGATCTTGTCCACAGCAAGGTATCCAACCCAAGTAGCAAAGCCTTCGTTAAGCCAAAGGTGATCCCACCTGGGTTTCAAATGTATTTTCATTTAATAAAAATACTCACCAAAAAAAAATAAACACAATTATTTATAGATGCATAATGATTAATTACCATTCCATAGTTACGAGATTACCAAACCACTTTTATCGTAATAATTGAATTTATGAGAAGTTAATATAATTTATAATTATAATAATTATAATCTAATTAATTTATAATTTAATTAAAGAATATCTACCTGATGGGCTAACTCATGAGAAACAGTGTATGCAATACGTTGTTTGAATTTGGCATCGGATGCTTTAGGATCAAATAATATAGCAGAAGTTCTATAAGTAATAAGACCCCAATTTTCCATAGCACCTAGATTAGAGAACATGATATATATTAATATAAAGATAAATGCACATATTGCAACCAGATAAGATATTACCAGCCTCAAAGTCCGGAATAGCAACCATATCACACTTTGGCAGTGGATATGGAATGCCAAAAACTGTAAATAATAAATAAGTGTGGATTAAATAAGTGACATTAAAAAAAAAAATAAAAAATAAAAAAAAATACAGAGCAAGATTATCAGTCAGTACCTTCAGCAAAGTATTCCAGAACCTCCACAGCAACATCCAAAGCAAATTGACCGAGATGTTCGCTGCCTCTTGTCGCGTAAGAACGAACCAAAACAGGTTTTCCACCATTATGAATGCCGGTAGTAGAAGCCTCAACATAAGCCAAATCACCAACTATAAATGCGATCAACTAAAATCGAGTTGGTACGAGTTAAAGCACCAAATAATCATATTAAGAAAAATTTAAAACATACATAAGTACTCATAATTGGCGTTGTTGCAAATTTGACACATTTTTTGCCACCCTCATGCGGAGTCTCGGAGACCACGTTCATATTACTCAAAGCAGTCAATTCAGATGGAACAATCAAAGTGATGTCGAATGTTGCTTTAATTGCAGGCTCATCCCATGAAGGAAAAGCACGGCGTGCATCAGTTGCTTCAAATTGAGTCGTAGCTAAATATCTAAATAAAGAAGATTGGTAGAAATATTTTATAATCACATGAATACGTACTATAAAAGAACCGCGAAATAACTAAGATAAGTGTTATTTTGAACATCTACGCGTTATTCTGATCATCTACGCGTTGTTTCGAGTGCACCAATGTATATTACTATACATATACTAATATATAAAGTGCGCATTATTTCGAGAACACCCATTGGCGTTATTTTGAAATTTAGTAAAGAAACCAATTTTCGAAATAACGTTCATGATTATTATTTCGCGGTTTAATGATATACTTTCAGAATTGAAAATCAAGTTAGAAATATACTTTGTATTCCCATCACTGTCTTTATAAGAACTTCGATAAAAACCATTCATTTTATCGTTTAATATCCCAGTAAATTCAAGATGCAAAGCAGCTTTAGCACCAGCATGGAGTTTCTCAGGAAAAGTTAGAGTGACAGTCTGCTTATGAGTATCATGAGAAATTTCTACAGCATTTTGGCTATATTACAAAAACCATATGCAAATTATATAAAACACAAAGGAATGATATATTAAAAAATAACTATTAAATAACATATTAAGTACCTTTGATTAGTTTTCAAAGACAAGTTTGATATCTTTGCAGACTTAACTTGAATTTCATTCGCGTTAAGAATTATAGTTTTTGTATTTTGATTTATATTGAGACTATTAAAACACAATGTATATATATATATATATTAGCTAATGCACAAGTGCAGAGCATTTCCAATAGTGATATAAATAAATTGAAGAATACATACTTGACAGTCTCAGTTCCTTTAAAGGTGAAGGATTGAAGGTCCGGAGTCAAAGTCAAGTCGTAATGAGTTGGTCTAACATTAGTAGGCAAAACTTGACGTTTACTCGTATCAGCCATTTTAAAAATTTGATAATGAGATAAAAGATATGCAATGACAACAACGATAATGGAAAAAAAAATGAAGCGGGTTCTAAAACGACTCTCTTCTTTTTGTATCGTATGGGGGGTAGAATTCTTGGAAGTAGCCAGTTTAACGTAAAAGTTCTTCGAAAGTCAAAGAACCCTGGGAAATCAAATGAGCTGCAGGTGAAATCTATTTATCAGCTGTAGTATCAACATCAACATCTACAGATCGAGATAACCAAAAGTTTATCTGGTTACACACAACACATGAATGTGTTGTTGGGTCATTGTCCGAAGCATTAGCGAGGACTCGAAATTCAAGAAATTTGGGTCCCGTGACCGATCTGCAGTCTGTGTACTAACTAATCAGTTATATTACAGTCGGGGAATATACCAAATTTGGGTTATGGACGATCGCACCTTATTTAGTAATGATCGACCATGAGATTATTCTAGACGTTTCTTCTAAATATTCCAGGAAATCGAATT
>CAJVPZ010001447.1:0-14475 GCA_910592135.1 Racocetra fulgida | reverse complement strand
GTAATAATTGATAAGATGAGTATTTGATGATTTAATATTATCTGCATTATTGTCAAGTTAAATTATTCTAGAGAATAACTTTGCAGACATTTCAGAAACGTCTAATATATATATCATTTGCGTAATAATCATTTATTATAATAAATTATTGGGATTTACCAACTTTATCAAAGTTTCCATTAGACATAATTATTCCGACTTATTTACTTATTACTTTCTTTTTAAATGTAGCATTTTAAGATTAGTATTAGGGCTAATGAGCAACGCTATCCTTTTATTTGTGCATTTTAAAGGAATTAATACCGGTAAATACAATCTAAAGATGCTGCTACGACTAGGGAGAGACTTTATATCGGCTGAGCCAATTTAGCTTAGGGCCGTAAGCATTAAAGAGATAAACCAAGTATTTATTAAGTATATGCACGACACTAAAAGTAACCAAAACCTTCAACTGACTAACTATTTTTTCCAAACCCAAGAAGTACTACCCTGAGTGCTATTCCAAAATCCTAAAAATCTTCCAAGATCTCTCTAAAATCCCATTTACAGAATATCGCTCTATATATATATATCGAAGTTGACTATCCTGCATGATGCAAAGTATAATTAATCCTAAGTATAATAGCGTAATTGCTTCTATCATTACTTAACTATAAACTAAACTATTATAATGTTACACAACTGTAAGTATAATTGTTAACTATGTTAAGCGCACCGATCCAATATATAGTTTAATTTTAGATCATGTGTAGCGTGAAGATTATGCGTCTTTGAAAAAAGCTATAAACAAAATTTTGCTCATGAAACCACATTAAGTGCTTTAATAAAAATTCATTGCAATATTTGGTATAAATTTAGGTCAAACAAGGTTGTTTTTCGTTTTGCGTTACATGACATTAGAAATTTCGTTCGACAATCGTTTTTTTTTTTACAACTTTTTTCATAATTCCTAAATCATCTGATTAAATTTGCGACCGATTTTTCGGCCAATATCGATTAAATTTGTGATTTTGGTGTAATTGATTCAAAATTTGAATCAAATTGATATATGAGTGCTGCAGAGCGAAAAGCTGGAAGTGAATACTTGAAGATTTCACTATGGCGAGTTTAGCCCCTGATGGATTCTGATGTTACGTAATTAATCATGTGTACGATCAGGTTCGATTGTATATATCATCTTAATATAGAAATACAAATTAGGCTCTATTAATTAACCGATTTTTAAAGCACGCACGTTACCGAAATTACCAGAACACTGATTATCAATACGTAATGTTGCAATTCATCAGGGGCTAAACTCGCCATAGTGAAATCTTCAAGTATTCACTTCCAGCTTTTCGCTCTGCAGCACTCATATAATATAATTGTAGTTATGCACTATTATGATCATATCGGATTGAGGTTTGAGAACACCTCAAATTACCAAAAATCTCTATTTGAATATATATCATATCTATAAACAATCATTTATCTGATGGGTTATAAATCGCTGGCTGAATTAAATAAATAACGTTACTAATGTTGATAAATTTGAATCTGGATTATGCTAAATTGATTTATAATTCAATAATATTATTTTCAACACTTTGATCACGTTTTTAGGTACAATTAATAATTAAAAACAGTCATGTTAATACGAATCTCTAAAGATTCGCTTATACAAACGAAAAGAACTGCACGCATGTAATATAATAAGTGGAGAGACATTCCAACACAAAATAGCTCTATACATTAAAACTTTATTAAATGTCTTCAATTAAATAAAATGATGATTTATAATTATTATGTGGTTCATAAACGGTTTCATAAGTGATTCATAAGCGGATTATAGTTAAGGTAAGCAATTGACCAATCAGTGCAATCGTACAATTCAATTTTACCGGAGATCATGCAATATCACATAAATGATTTAATTTATGAAATATTATCACTAATGTTTAATAATCACCAATTTAAAAAAATTCTCCCATATGATGAATATTCTTAGCTTGTGATTTTTAACTGATCTAGCGTTACTGATCTAATAAATTTCGTTAAAAAAATTCCGCTAATAGATTAGAGTTAAGTTTTGCATGAAGTTAGGTTAGAAAGAGCTTTTTAGTACCAAAATTTCACGAGGAAACTTTTTATTAGTGTGTAGAAAGTGGTTTCATAGACAAAATGTTGGATTTTTTGGTTTGTTTTGTTTTATTTCTTCTGCGTCACACCTAATCTTGAACCTGTTTAGCCAGTGAAATTTTTTAGGTTGATAACGCTAGGAAATTTGTGATTTTTCGCCTGCGTAATGTAGACTTGATGTAAATCGCATTTGGAGAATTGCAATTAGACCACCACTGTTCCCCGTTTTATATGTCTTATATTATTGTCAAATATGCCTGATAAATTTGGTTAGTTCTACCACAAAATTCCGACATCCAAAATCTCGAAATCATAATCCCGGTGTGATAATTAATATTTAAAGACTTTAAATTTTAATTGTGATGTCAGTATTATGGCCAACCCCTGTCCACAAAAATTTTCCGGGACGTGAATTTTAGCCAAACAGATCGAAGGATCAGGTGTAACGTGAAAATTCACGCAATTTTTTCAAAAAATCGCCAATAACTCGAAATTTGGCTTATGAAATTGCCTTCTGCGTTTTAATAAAAAAAATTCCTTGCAAAAATTTGGTATAAACTATGCCCTTTTCATGGCCTTAATCCAAACCTTAAAGATGTGGTTATTGATTTTAAATGTTCGTGTAATTTGATTGTTTTGATTTTTACGTTACACCTGATCTATCGACCTGAAATGTTATGTTGGTGAGCTACCAGCAATGTCAAAATTTTAATGTCAGGATTTTTCAGTAGAACTAATTTGGTTATATTAGCAATTATGCTACAAACCTTGAATTGGTAATACATTAAACTTTACTCTTCTTTCTTCTTGCATATACAAGATTTATTGCTGTCTTTTCGATCTGTTGGATTCAAATAAACAATAGCAATTATCAGATAATCTGGACAGCAAAAAATCTAACCGGAAAGTTAAAAATTTTGAATTAATCATTTAAACCCATGTTATAGTAAAATATATTTACTATTTTATCAATTTTTTTGGATATCTTCACTATTGAAAGTGCAACTTCAAATTGCAAGTGCAGGTGTAAAAGATTATACAAAACACTTTTAAATTTTTGATATGTTCGATGGACTTTTTTAGTCACTTTTTTTGCTCAAAGCAGTTTATACTTTTAGATCTTCAAGCAATAAAAATCACAATTCATTTTAATAACCAGCAGTTAAGCAAGTTTTTGTCTCTTTGTTTGTGGCTTTTCTTCAAAACTTTCTATTTTGTCAGAAAGTATTTTCTGAATCATCACAAACAAAGATCTTATACTATTTAGACTGTTTTTATCTGTTATAAAATTGTTCAAAGGCAGTTCGATTGGCTCGCTGTCACTTATTTCATCATCGGTACTAATCTTTGTAAATACTATGAGTTGCCAGTGGTAACAATTCTATAGGCATTGTTCTTTCTTTCATATAACTATAAAAGATATATAGACTATTAGTTTAAATTTGTTTCTAAAAGTATTTTAAAAGCATTCCAGTAGAATTTTTTAGTAGTATTATTAATTTTGACTTTCAATAGCTTCTATTAGTCTTTCATAGCCTCATATTGCAATACTAATAATTATATTAAAGCCTGCAAGTAAAAATTTAAGTATTTATCACATCTGACTTAGTCATGAATAATTGATATTAAATAATTTAGTGTTTTGGTCATTTCTGCATACACACATATATGTACTATAATGTAAGTTATATTAAAACTGATTATATGCGCACTATTTATATAATATCAATTAATTCGAAGTCATATATAGTAAAACTTAAATTTTTTAGGTTATAATTAGACTATACTCAAATTGTAAATACTTACCTCACAAATGCACAGTACTTGTGTAAAATTTTGCACCAAGCCATATTCTATGTTTAAAGATTTGGCTTCAATAACACAGAAAATATTCTTACCCTGTATAATGATAAAATCAAATCGACCTTTACCATTAGTGCCAGATAGAGAATATTCTCTGTACACTATTACTTTTGGTCCTTCGAAGGTAGAGGTGACACTATGAAGAATAGCAGAAATGTATTCACCTCTTTCCACTTCATTAAGATTTTCTATATGTGGTGAAGTTTCTGCCAGTAGCTTTAAAATAATATATATAATTAGCTTTCATTCATTCTATACATATGATTCAAAACAAACTAAAATTAAATCTATATAAACCTTGATCTGCTATGCAATCCAATTTATTTTAGGTTCAAATTGTGTCATATCCATTAAGATTGCTATAAAAAATATTAAAAGTTCAAAAAAAACAAAATAAAATCAAATATATTAACTTAAATTAATTAATATATTACTTACAAAGATTTAGTGTTAGCAAATCACTAATCCTTTCAACCTTAATTCCAAAAAGTTTGTTAAGCTGAGCCAGCTTTTTGTATGATGAAAATGATTGCTAAAAAGATAAAAACCAATTCTGATCATATTTGTAATATTACATAAAATTTAAATTTTATATATATGTTACAAATTTGACTTACTTGCAGCTTAACTAAGATTTCTTTTTTCAGTTTGCTTATGAGGTTTTAATTGGCTGAGCAGAAGCTCAACTTGTCAAAGCTTTGCTTAGCAAGGGTTGGCTTGGTATGTCTTCTTCAATACTTAAATGAATTTTAATATTATTTTATATAGTTAATAGATAGGATTTAGGCATACTACTAGTAGTATATTGTGATGTTACTTAAAGCTAATTATTTACAAATTTAACAAATTAATTATATTTTTAATAATTTTCTATAGTTAATGAAGTCTTGGACTTTATATGAAAAAAGTTTGGTAGTAATAAAAAGTATTTTTAATTTTTAAAATTGTTTGTTTATCTAGATTTCTTTAATCTAACCTAGTTTTATATAATAAATATTAGCTACCTTAGAAGCTTTAAATATTATTTAAAATTTTTTTTATTATATAATTTTTTTTAAATTCTTAACAAAAGTTATAAAAATAAACTTTTTAAATATAATAATACTAAAATTATTAAAATTAATTTAATATATTACAAATAATTTTAATTTAAAGTTTTTACTAATAAATACTTATAAATTGAGTTAGAATTCTATTAATTTTATATTTAAAAAAATATATAATTTAATTAAAAATAAATATTTACTTGTTTTAAAATAATAATTATATAAAATTATATTCTAAAAAATTTTATTTAGAAAATAAAAATATATTATCTTAATAAAAAAATAAGTTAACTATATGCTAAAGTTAAAATTTCTTATTTAAACTTCTATAGTAAAAAATTAGACATTATTTTTTAAATTTTAAATTTATATAACTTTTAATAAATTTATTTTCTTTATTAATTTTAATAAATTAAAATTAAATAGTTAATTTTTACAACTTTTATTAAAGTTTAAAAAAATTTATTCAATAAAAAAATTTTAAATATTATTTAAAAATTGAAAAATACATATAAATTACTAAAAATAGCAATAATTTTCTATTATTATTACACTATACTCTTAATATAAATTATATTTTTTACTATATAATTAATAATAAGCTTTTAATTATAATAAGTCCTAAAGTTTCTTTATATAAAAAACTTTTGTTTTATAAAATTAATTAGTAAGTTTAAGATTAAAGTTTTTTTAAATAGTATACTACAGGTATTACACTAAAATTTACTAAAAATAGTAGATTAAAATAAATTTTTTTTTAATAACTTTATTAATAAAATAAAAAATAATTGTACTATACTATATTTGTATATTTATCAGATTTTTGTATATAAAAATTTTTTAGATATATAATTTTTTAGATTTTTAAAACTTTTTTTTAACTGTACTACTAGTAGTCTCTAGGCCTAAATCCTATCCATTAATATAATCTTTGAAATGTATATATGAATTCTGTGCCAAGTTTTGTCGATCATTTTGGTGCAGATATCTGATCTGCAAATCAGATTTCAAGATCACAGTGTAATGTAATATAATTGGCAAAATCTAAAACAAATGTTTGTTTTGTCAAAAATCGCTTATTTCTATAAAAAAACTACCCTTAGTGCTCTAATAAAAAGTTTTTCTTGAGTGATTTTACTATAATTACCTAAACTCTAATAACCTTAGCCTAAATGTTACTAATCTAAAAATTTTGTTAATTGTAAATTGTAACACAGAACTCATTTATGTCTTTAGCACCAAGGTTTGTCAATTATTGTGGCACAGATACCTGATCTGCAAATCAGATTACAAGATCACAATGTAACATAATATAATTATCAAAATCCAAACTATTTGTTTTGTTAACAATTGCTTATTTCTCTCTTAGTGCTCTAATAAAAGTTTTCTTTAAGCAATTTTACTATATAATTACCTAACCTCTAATAACCTTAGCCTAAATGCTACCCAACTTAAAAATTTTGTCAATTGTAAAATTGTGCCACAGAATTCATTCATGTCTTTGGCACCCAGGTTTTGTTGATTATTGTAGTGCAGTTACCTGTTCTACAATCAGATTTCAAGAACACAGTGTAATGTAATATGATTAGCAAAATTTAAAACGTTTATTTTTATCAAAAATCGCTTATTTCTCAAAAATCTGTATAAAAAATTACCCTTAGTGCTTTAATAAAAAGTTTTCCTTGAGCAATTTTACTATATTATTATCTAATCTCTACTAATCTAACTTAACAATTTTGTAAATTGTAAAATTGCACCACGAATCTGATACAGAATTTATACATATCTTTGAAATTATATTAAAATTTAATTACCTTTGCCAAAACTTTTCAACTTGGCCTCCTTTTTGATGTTTAAATGCCTAAATATAAAATAAAAGCATGTTAGCATTGCATATGTAATACATCTCTACTAAATATATAGGTCAAAGTGATTTGCATTTAGAGAAGTCTTTCATTTTTTTGAGCCTTACCTTTAAAGCACTGAGTACCTTTTCCTTTATTTTTTCTGATTCACTTTTTGTAAAGAGTCTAAAGTATTTCATGTATTGAAGGTGTTCAATTTTTTACTTCTTAAAATCTTCTTCTCATTGCAATACTCCAAGTAACCAAGCAAGGACCAAATGGGTTTGTAATTAAAATAATTCACATGAAAACTATATGTAAAAATAAATATATTAACTTATATTTAAATTAAAAATCTTAAGAGCCAACACAATGATTACTTACTCTTCTGAAGTATTTTTCATGTTATTTTCTGCCATCACTGTTTTTGGCTTTATAGATGTGTTTTGAAAATTTAGCAGTGAAGGCTTGTAGAATTTGTTAAGAAGAATGTTTTGAATGGTTTTAAATGATAATATTTTTGAAAATATCATGGTGATGCTTATAGAACTTTGTTTAAAGAAGAATATTGAGCAAAAATTCTTTATTAATAGTTTAAATCTATTATAGGTGACACCTCTGACAAAGACTTCAGAAACACATTTTGGAGTTATACTATCTACGTGCTTACATAATTTTGGCCAAAATTGTAATGTAATTTTAGTCAAAATCAAGTGAACATGTGGCTATTGTAACTCAAAAATTTATTTTCAAAAACTTTGCTGGAAGTATCACCAATATATATATTATTTAATATATTGGCAGTAATAAACATATGCTACAAAATGCACATGCAATCAATTATTTGTTTGGCTAAGTTTTAATTTGAATAAACATAATTATATAGTTATATAGTAACATGTAAAAAATCATGTACAAGGTTGGTGGCTCAGCTTAGATGTAACGTAACATAATCACAAATGTTCAGTGTCATTTACATGTGCTGCAAATTGCATATGCTACTCATTTGAGTTTTAATTTGAATAAAGTAAAAAAAGCATGGTGCAGCTAAAATTAGATATAATGTAACAAAATCAGGAGATTCAAAACAAACATTCTTTCTGCCACAAAAAGTGTTTATATTCATTAGACAATTTTACTATATAGGCTACCCCTTTCTAAATCCTAATCATGACCCTAATCCTAATCTTAACAAATTTTAGAATTTTGTTCGCACTGCCAATATTGTACACATTTCAGTATGCACAAAAAAATAATAAGCAAAATACATTTGTGATTATGAGTTTGTCAAATAAAATAGAAATTACATACATTATTAATGCATAAGAATATGATTTTATTGATTAATTATATAGTAACACACTTTATTATATTTTTCAAAATCTGGGTAATAAAATTTGGATTTAGGTACTGACAACTTATAATAGTGCCCCTAGCCCTCCAACAAGAAATTGTTTATCCTTTGTAATTTTAACCAATCAAATTAAGAATTAGGTATGATGTAAAAGTCAAAACAAACCATTTATTTACAAAAAAAAATAGCTCTAAATTTAATTAGAAAATCATCTGTGTAGGGCTATAAATCGGTTATCTGGCCTATCCTGGTTAAAAGACTACTAATATTTTAAAAAATCAGAATAGACTGTGGTTCAAGACTGAATAGGTTAATTTATTATCATATTTGTCTACTAATCAAGGTTATTGAGAAAATAAGAAATAGAGAGCCATCTTTTTTCAATTTAATTATCACACTGATAGAGTAGTTCGAAAAAAATTAAGATATGTACAGTACTAAAATGTCATATAATATTTGACATTTATGGTGAAGAATCATATGGACAGATTTCAGTTTAAGATTTTGAATTTCTATAAAATGATAAAATTCATATTTGGTTAGTACAATTCCGAATATAATAATAAAAAAAATTAACTATATTTTTTAATGATTATAATGCATATTAATCAAGCTAAAAACTTGTTAAAGTGATAAAGATACAAGTTGGTATATTTATATTGTTAAACATATCTCATATTATATATGAATATAGTGCTATGTAATGCAATTTCTAAAGTCTAAATGCAGAATTTCATGTTTTATTGCATTTATTACATTTAATACAAAGTAATTAATTATGAGATTTTGTGGCTAAAAATGCATATAATCCATATACTTTCTTAGCAGAAACTTGAATTTTAGTTAAATATAATTATCATATAATAATTATATAACTATTATATAGTTACAATATAACTAAAATTATAATATAGGGATGCAAATTACTAATTCTTCTCAACGATCACTTGTACCAAGTTTTTTCTAAAAACAATTGCACTTTTCTCAATATATTATTAAGTAAATATATTTTGGCTGGCTAAGTAAAATTGTTCTTAACAAAATTTTATATATAGGCAGTCTAGTTTTATATCTCTAAAGTTCTTTGTTACAGAGATATAGCTAAATTTAATTTTTTTGCTTATTTTAAGAAAACTCAAAATTTTTTTAGGATATTGCTTCTGCTCCTTAAGACAAAAAGATTTAGTTCATTCTTAGCTTCAATTTTATATATTATACATTACAAACAGTTAAAAACTGATAATTTTACAATTAAAATACTTCAAAACTCTGTTACAAAAACTGTACTTAATTTTTGCTAAAAATTTTTCTTTTTTTGGGGGCATCCTGATCCCCTAGGACGTCCAGATTGCAGATCCAAGATTACAAATTAATATTACAAATCAGATTACACAATTTAATCTCTGTTTCATTTATTTTTAGATTTAAACTAATTTTAGTAATTTATTTTTAAATAAATTACACAAATTTTGTCTTATATCGATCACGTTGATCATGTCAATCACCTAGTTGTCACACCAGGTGATATCTTATTTGTCATACTCCTTATATATCACACCTTTTATTTGTCACACCCCCTTATTTGTTACACCTTTTATTCATCACATCCTCATATTTCTATTGCCATTATGCCTACCTTAACTTCTCAAAAGCCAGATTCTTATAATATCGACTATTACTACTTCAGATACCACAGATACCAAAATCATTTGTGTTAGAATGCATAAAGATAAATCTCAATCTTTTTGTCTATTGCCACTCAATGTACGACCTATAGCATGTGAAGCACTTAAAAAACAACAACATTATTTTATTGTTCCTCAACAACTGGTTATTGCTACTTGTCTTTGTGGCAAATATCATACTAGTTTTACTTTCCGATACTATAAAATTAATTATCAAACAACACTCGGTCAACCACCTGCTACAACCACTGCTACTATTTCTACTAAACACTTCAGTAATATTACTGATAAACTACTATCTTCTCCAATCCCGAAAAAACATCCACAAGAATCTAATCTTTCAAATCTACGAATTCTTTTTTTAAGTTTTCATACTGATCCAACATCTACTGCTATTATTGCACACTCTCAACATTATCATACTTGCTTCCTTTGCAAAGTTAAAAATATCTCATATGTTGCTACCGAACAAAGCAATTATGCACCAGATTATACAGTATCTTGTATCTTTAAAAACTTTTTAATATACAGACTATACTCTTCAAAACTATATGATATTAAACTTAAACTACTTCCTCCTACTACTCTACTTAATTTCAAACACCAAATTGCTATTACTTTACTTAAAACCCATCTTTATATCACTTTAAACCCTAAGCAACTAATTATAGCCTCTCTCATCAAACTCAAAACATTATCTTCTAAAGACAAAATTTAAATCTATAAAACTCTCCTTTCTAAGAAAACAACATCTCAACAAAATCAACAACATATTCAAGATTATACATGCCACCGAAATAGGTTTTCAAAAAAACACTATTTCGTCTCCATTAGAGTAAATTAAAATTTTTTATATGCAAGAGCAAATCTAATTTAGGTAGTTATGTTCTTTATAATTTCGTTTCTTCAAAAAAAGTGTCAAAAAATTTCTTCTTTTAAGTAAAGTAAGTCAAAAACAATTTCGTCTTCAAATTTTAATTTCGTACCCCGAAACCTAAAATAATTTCGTCGGCATGTATATTCAAAATAAGCAAAACAAAGTCAAAACAAATTTCTACAAAAACAGAGAGATACAACTAATGATCTTGATTGGTTTAAAAAATTTCCTATTACTAAAGAAATGGAAAAAAATACTAAACTCAATACAGCTATAGCTCATCAAAATTTTGACTTTATTAACCCTCATCTTATTGATGTATATCCTGAAAAAGTCATCAAACCTGCTACAGTTAACAAACCTGCTTCCAAATTCAACTAAATGTACCTTGTCAAAGTTATGGCAGAAAAAAAATCCAAATTTTTAACAGATATTATCTATAAATACAACTCCACAATCGATAAATCAATTACTATCCTATTTGATCTTCTTCTCTCCACTTTTACTACTTTACTTAAACAATTTACAACAACACTCTTTACTTAACTTAATTATCTAAAAATCTTTGCATCATACACTTCTATTCCACCTTACTCTCTTGCTAACCGTAAACAATTAGCACTTAACTTTGCTCGACTTCATCTTATTCTTCACAACAAATACCAAACTATTAATTTTGATAAATTTTATATAGATCTAGAAGTATGACCAATATGCTTTAAACTACACTATTATATTAGTAAAGATATCATTAATTAGCCTCTCGTTAAAATCCAAAATGACAACAAATTTAATATTAATGTCTCCCTTAATATTCCTAAAAAATCATTTTTAGAAACCTTTCAAATTTCTACTCTTAAAGAATATTTGCCTGTACTTGATACATGGTTTGCCAAATTCTTTGAGATATACAAGCGTCAATTCTCTAATATTGATAAGAAAAAAGTCTACAACTACATTAAACACCAAATTGCACTTAAACTTTCTCATATATGCAATGCACTACTCCCACAACAATTTGCTATCTCATCAATCAATTCTTTTCATGAATGTCTCCAATTATATTTCAAAGCAGCTCTATATTATATTCATACTTGTCAAGTAGACAAGTATATCACTTTACCTCAAGACAAAGAACACAATGTCAAAAACCTTGCTAATACTTTCTTTACAGACTCTTTTAACACTTAACCACTAACTATATATCCAACTCTTGACTACAATATATTCAACAAAGGTGATGATTATGAAGCTACATTTCAAAAATCTACACCAATTTCTTTCCTTAGAATACTTGTAGTTTCTGCTGAAGATAAAGCTATAGAACTTAACAACAGTGAAAGAGACTATCTATGTCAAAGTTACTACTTTTACTGTTATCTTAATGCATATCTTAAAGCTGTTGCAAAAATATTTAGATTTATAATCTTTATCATCAGCAAGCTATTGATAAGATCACAGCTAAACCAACCAATACAGACTATCTTGCAAGAGTTCTTGTATACTTTCATATCCTTAAAACAGGCCAATTAATTATCTTAGAGAACTTTATAATAAACAATTCTACCCTGAAGCTGAAAAAATTCTTTATACTAAATTTAAAATAATTTTAAAACACCTAAAATTTTCTCTAATATTTTCTTTATACTATCTTCAAAAACTGTCACCAAATCTAATGTATCCTCTCAACAACAATAAGACCCAACCTCCTCACAACAACAAAACTTCACTTCTCAATTAGTTACCAGTCCACCAACTCAACCTGATGAAGATACTATCATGACTGACTCTACATCTGTTCATCAAACATCTGAACAAACATCTTCAAAAACCAACCTAAATTCAAATATAGATTCAAATTCAAACTTTCTAATCTCTACAGTATCTTACAGTCCTTTTTGCTAAATTCTTTTGCAGATAAAACAACAATGTTCTCCACAAATTGTTGACCATTTCTAAAAGAGAATGATGTAAGTGGACGGGTTGATAAGTCTATTTATACAGAAAACTACAATAAAGACAGTCAGACCCAATGTACAGGGCAGACTATGGCACTCTTTGTAGCTGTGAGAACTGGGCTTAAAATGGCAAGCAACTCTGCAAAAGACTATTTGTCCAAATCATCATCAACATCTTTAGACTTCTATGATTTGGATGCATGCTATAACAAATATTTATTATATCACAAACTTCCTCTCCTTAAAGGACCCCAAACTTTACAATCCTTCTACTCTCACCTCAGTATCCATGCACTACATTTTAAAAAATTTGCTGCCATCTCACTATCCAAAGATAGGACAGAAGCACATGTTTACCTACTAAATGAAACTAGACTATTGCCAAATCATATTCTGCCACTAACATTAGATACATACAATATATCTCTTAAATCATATACAAACACACCACCAATTCTATCACCTGCAATTTCTAATAAAGAATCTGAATCTCTACCTGCATATCTACTTTCATTACTGCAAAATTCTACTAATAATATTCCAAGCTCATCTATGCTACCTCCAACATCTACAGATCATACTTCTATTTATAGTTCTTCTAATCAAGATCATAGTCAAATCAGAGATTTACACCTCAATATTGCAACACATAATGTTTGTGGTTTCAACACAATTACTAAAGGAAAAGCCTGGCAAAATTACTGTCTCAACTACAATATTAGCATTGCTAGTATTACTGAAACCAAAATGGCAGAAAAATCTAATCTTTCTTTCTACAAGAAAAATCTAATCTTTCTTTCTACAAGAACAATCTTTTTACATACTTCTGGGCTAATTTTGATAGCTTAGCAGAAGGTGCTGCTATTATAATATGTAACTTCTTCCAACCACACATTCATAATTGTCTTACACATCCTGGTAGTGCTGTAGCTATTGACTTATTCTTTAAAAGTAATATCAAACTTCATATTATCTCTGTTTATCTTTCTTTTACTGATATATCCAAAAGGAACAATATCCAAAATACTGTAATTAATTGGATACAACTTGCTATACAATAAAACCTTCACCCTATCATTCTGGGAGATTTTAACACACAGGACAACAACTTTAGTTCTGCAGCTAAATATAAACTTAACAACTTTTTATATTGCTCTAATATGTATGATATAAGTGCACATTTTAACACCACTCATTATATATGGTCTAACAGTACTAATTCCAGCCGAATTGACTATATTTGAACTGATCAATTCAACATTCAATTTCTTTTGTCATATGAATTAGATACTAGTAATACTAGTATTCGCAGTGACCATCTTATACTCAATACATCCTGGACATTTCCTAATGCTTTTAGTAAACCACCTCAACTACATACTGGAATCAGTCGTTGCATATTTAACTATAAAGCTATGAGTTTTGAAAATTGGACTGAATTTTCAGACCTCCTCACAACACAACTCAACCAACACCATACACCTCTATCACTAGAAACCTCTAATAGTATTGATACTATATAGCATAAAATTGAGCATTCAATTATATATACTGCTATAGCAACCATACCAAACAAAATCAGTCGCAAACGAAGCTATAACCACAAATATACTTCTCATAGCACCCAACTCTATTTGTCACTCAAAAAGCTTGGTTATCTAATCAAAAATCTCAAAAAGACTAATACAAGCCATGATATTTCTTCTATTAACTCACAAATTCAAGAAATT
>CAJVPZ010001446.1:0-14477 GCA_910592135.1 Racocetra fulgida | reverse complement strand
TGACTAATTCAGTGACTAATTCAGTGACTAATTCAGTGACTAATTCAGTGACTAATTCAGTGACTAATTCAGTGACTAATTCAGTGACTTTATGCATAATCATTCAGAAATCACCCACCAACCTATTTCCCCTATTTCATGATATCCTATTCCACGATCTCACGATTTAATGTACATACCAAATCAAGAAATCGTCGATTTCGTCCAAATTTAGATCGTTTAAAGAGTAGAATTGTCTTAAACGGATTATGTACGTATGTATGTACATACGTACGTACGTACGTATGTGCTTAAATGATGCAAGTGATATCCTATGTTTCAATTCTAACCTTGACGAATCGTTTACTTTGCGCATATCACTTGCATCTACCGTAGCAAACGTTAAATTTACACCGTTATCGAAATGATGCATAATTAAAAATCTTATCTGCTTTCTTTTTTTAAATATCGACCTGCATGCCTGATATTTAATCACATTGACCGATTAAATTTTTAATACCTGACACCAACCGGACACGGAAATTAATATCAGCAATCAATCTTTTTTTAGTAGTACCTTTTAGTTCATTTATGAAGTTAAGTGCGTGCGTACGTAAGTACGTAAATACGTACGTACATACTATCTCATTTATTTATCTTATTTTATCTCACATTTCACATCCAGGTTAATCTCATATATCTCACGTTAATCCAATCTCAGTTAAGCTATTAATCTACATAAAGCGATCATGTATTCTATGACGATCATGAACATTTTAGATAATATTATAATGATATCGATAGTCAAAAGTAAATGCGTGGTGTACCCGATGATCGACCTCTGCACAGATATCGTGTGGAACTCTTTTTGTTTTAATACATGTAAGAGGTCTCGTATGATTTTTGAATTATAATATATAGTATGGAAAACATGATAATTGGATGGTCAATAATGTTATGTAGAATGTGCATATATACTTGTACGAACTTGTAAGTAAATAAGCTCCCATCTTCCTTGTTCTCGATCATGCCTGTTTAAAAATGACATAATTTTAACGTTATCTGTTATATACCTATGTTACAACATCTTGGGTTATAACTTCTCAAGTTATATTAGTTTCAATGTCACTTAAATGTATACATTTTTAAGTATGCTGTGACACTATGTTGCAACTTGATTAAGATGAAAACCTTGGTTTATCGTTATTACAGTATTAGTGTATTAATGTATTAGTGTATTGGTGTGCTATTCAACTTATCGCTCTATGTTTATGTAGTTTATGTTAGTTTATGTAGTTTATGTGCTTACGTAGACACGAGAAGACACGAGATCGTCAATCTTATGCATCTATTTGGTCATTTGCACTTTTATAACTTTTATACATCCGTACGTACAGACCAAAGAAGTCAAGTCATGTGTTGCTAAACAATATTTAAATATCAAGTAAAATACATTGTAACTCATTATCATACATACATACGTCTTGTGCTAAATTATCGATGAATTTGTCTTTTCTCTATTCGATAAAGAACTATTTCAAGTTTTTGGAACAATAGTGTTAGCATAGATAACCTAACGCTAATCCATAAATGTTTAAAAGGGAGCGATGATAATTTACTGATAAGTAAAAATAGGTCGGGTCCTTGAAATAACGGATCGAGTATCTCTGTATATACCACGTGACTAAGCATAGCGGGCTTTAATGCTGATTGGTCAATCACTTTAATGTATCGTCACATATTACACCGCATATATCATCTGACTTTAAACGAATTCGCTAAGCATGCGACATATTTTATTGTGAAACTACACCTTCTGTTCCGTTCTATCTACAGTAAAAATAATCCAGGTGCACTTTTTGTCTTATAGGTTAAGGTAATTCAGCAATCGGTAAGATTCAAGCGACAATACTTAGTTTTTTCAATATATATAGGTAATTCGACCAAGTTTTTAAAAGCTACAATATATTATATATAGAGTATGCATAGGATACGTACGATTATACGCTATGTTTTATAGTTAATTTTTGGTTTTTATAGTTTTTATACTGTTCATACTCTCTATGTGCGTGTATTACCCTTATTGATAGTTGACGGTTTTTTTTAATTTGCTTATATTAATCATAAATTTTTAGAATGAATATTTGATAGAACATTACTAATATCGAATAATATTTTTATTAATTTTCATTCTTTATCTCGTTATTAAACTATGTACTAGTTAAGATGCGATTTTGTTAATAAAGATTATCTAAATATGTATTTAAGTTTAAAGACATTTTTTTATTAAGTTTAACCAGATACGCATTGACAATAACTATAAAGGTCAATAGGTTAAACATTGTCATTGTAAATTCAAATTTATATGTCTCTTTGTCTAATAATTTCTAAAAATTTTTTACTTTGAGCTCATTTTCTATTAGCCAATCAGATTTTTAACATCATCGGATGATTTATAACAGAATGAAAGACTGCTATGTTTCTTCACAAAAAATTGTTCGGAAATGTCATTTTTAGCTAATTAGATCGAAGAAGCAGGTATAATGTAAAAATCATGGTTTTACTACAAAATTCCAACATTTAAAATCTTAACAGGTTATAATACTAATATTATATAGACAATAAGTCTATTAGAAAATCAATAATAATTCTTCCAATGATTACTTGTACCAACCTGTTACTGAAAGCATGTTAAAGACTCAAGACTGGAAGTTAACAACAACTGAAATTTTCTTGATACAAACTGTTGTCAACAAAGTCTTTAAATGTAATATACTAAAGAGCAGGTATTTTAAATGGTTTGCAAAGAGGTTAAGCCTTTTTTTCTGCTATCTTTTGGGTAAACTCCCCTTTGCATTTGGTATCCAAACTAGAAGAGTCTCTGGAAACAGCAAGTAAAAAGAAGATTTAAGTTTGTTTAGAAACAAAAAGCTATGAAGCTTCTTAAAATAACACTCTTTAGTTGAAAAACTTGCAAAAACTTGATATCTTCTCATCATTCTTTGACTTTAAAATTTTTAACAAAAAGTAAAATTTAGCAAACCTTTTTTAAAAGATCATCATTGTTTATCACTTTTATATTAGGAACTAGATAATGACAAATTGGAACATATAATGTGGATAATCACAACAAGTTCATGTGAAGTTTAAACTTTTTATACTTTTGAATAAAAATATAGATTTAACGGAAAAAGCCAAGCAAAGTATATTAAAATATACAACTTTGTCTCTTGTATATAATTTTTAGCCTCTAGCATAAGTTATAATATAGTTTACTTTAGTTTAAATTTTTGTCAAAACTTTTGCACTTAATAGTAGTTTGATACTCTATATAGTTAAAAATTTTGTCTAATTAGCAGGTTTTTTTCTAATAATAGTTTTTTTAGATTTTAGTATAGATTTTTAATCCTTAATAATAATATCTATTTTCTTTAATGTATTAGTTTTGTTATATTACCTTTTTACATTTTTCCTTTTTTATAAGAAAGTATTATCAGATTAGTGATATTCTATTATCAGGCGAGAATCTTAATGGAGCAGGCAATATCAGCTAAAAAATCTAGAAGAAATAAATTCAAAGTAAGTTTTAGATCTCTAAAAAAAGCTAATTATTACCTTAACAAATCACATCTAAGTATAACTAACACAGCAGTTTAATAGTTCGCTTTAATTACAAGTAAATATTATAACATCTATAAAGTAAAATTAGATGAGTTTATATTCTAATCAGAATATTATAGAAGTAGATTTCTGTATTTACCATATAAAAATAAAGGTTTGTTTTTATAACAAAATAAACAAAATTGTCGAAAAAAAAAAGTATTAAAAATTTTTAAAATTAAATTATAATTGATTAAAATCTAAAGATTTTAAATGATTTTCATCACTACTATTATTTAAAATCAACTAAATTTTTATTAATTATAATTGGTATTATTATAGAACAGTTTTATTTTATTAGTTTATTATTTCATCTTAGTATTATTTTATTATTTTGATACTTGTATTTTATAAGTTATTAGTTATTATTATATTTATCATAGAGAAAAATTTAAAAGACATGTATAACAATTAGCCTTAATGCTTAATACTTAGCAATTAACAATTAGCGATTATACTTAGCAATTAATAATTAGCGATTACACTTAGCAATTACACTTAGCAATTAATGATTAACAATTACACTTAGCGATTAGCAATTATGCTTAGCGATTAACAATTAATAATTAACAATTAGCGATTAATACTTAACAATTAGCAATTATAATTAGTGTTTAGCACTAAGTAAACTACATCTAGTTGCAATGATTAGTAATAGTTCTAAAGATATAAAAAGGCTATAAATTTCCTCAAATTAATATTAGACTTGTCACTATTCACCTTAAATTTGTTGAGACCTATTACTGTTCAACTTAAATCCAGACTCTCCTCTTCTCTAAATTCTCTCTTGTAATATTATAAGATTTTTTAGAAATAGAAACCTAAGAATAATCTATCTTACTTATCTTTAATAAATATATATTTTATCTATAAACTATTGTCTGCCTAAACAGTTACAAATAAAAGGGTATAGTTTCTCTAAGAAGCAGAAATTATATTTATCTGTTGGACACCACTATAAACCTGTGAAGGATCTCTGTAGCCATGTTATTATTATAGTACTGCTGTTAAGAAGGCTATGATACTGTAACAGTATATATTGAAATAAATTATTTTATTATTTTATTTTTATTTTTTATTTTAATTTTTAGCAATCTTGCTGATGATTCTTTATTAAAATTATTATATAAATAAATTATATAATATTGAACTTAATAAGGTGTGGTGACTTAGTGTAGTTGGTAAGTTGTCACACTCCTAAGTGGCAGGACAAGAGTTCGAATCCTACTAGCAATGAAATTCGAATTTGCAGAAATGCATTACAATAAAACTGTATGACATATCGATCAGGTAAGCATCTGTAACTTTGGTCTCACCAACTCATATTGGAAGGTTTTGCAATATAGTATAATGCATGAATTACACAAAACTCAAGTAAAGTAACCAAATAAATCTAAGGGATCAAAAGATACGGAAGCCCACTTGGAAAGTTCTGAGTAAAGAGGTAGCACAGATCTTCAACAGTATTATGTAAAGGATTATTATCTGGAGAACCGAATACTAGTAGTAAACTAAATAAAGATCAAGTATTTGATAAGCACTACACCAACCAGGCTACTGGACCAGCTGGAGAAAAAAGAATTCATTCAGAATACCAGAGGACACCCACTAGTCTCTTCTGAACCATCTGGATTAGAAGTTCAGAGCACTGTTAGTTAGCATTAAAGTATTGTTGATAGTCCGTAAAGTAGGTACTGGGGTTTGTGTGAACTTTGCAAAAGTATAGAGTAGGTAATAGTAGTGAAGGTAAAAAGTCACAAGTACTTGGCCATAGTCTAGGCATAAGTTATTGAAAATCTAGGTGATACATATGTGGGATATAGACCGCTCTAGTAGGTTTATCATGAGGATAAAGTAGTCTTAAGGGGTCTTAGCGGCAGTTCCCTCTTTGGGAAGAATATCTGATGATGCTAAGTTGATCAGAAGGTTTAATTGGGTAACTCAAGTAATAGTGAGCTACAAATATGATATCTAGTATAGTTCATATAGGTTACATATGCAAGACTGCTTAAATAGACAACCAAAAGTTGTATATATGGCTAGAATCTATTTTTGTTAATATAACAAAGTCAGGAGTAGCCCATGTAGTTGTCCTGACATTCGATCCAGAGTTTAATAAAACGTGCCAGACCTCAAAGTGGTCACCTTAATATTAAAAAAAAAATATTGAGCTTAATATTTAGGCCTAATATCTAATAGGTGGTGCTCATTTCATTAACAATCACTTCACCAACAGCTTAATTCATCTACAATTAATTTACTGACAAGTTCATTACACTGACAATTAATTTGCTAATAGCTCATTTCACAGACAAAGTAATTCTGGCCATTGTCATTAAGATCAGGCCAGAATTAGAGTTAAGGTTTGTGTAGCTAATTGTTGGTGAAATAAACTTGTTAGTGAATTAATTGTTGATAAACTAAGATGTTAGTGAAATAATTGTTGGTGAAATGATACATATCTACATCTAATAGCTACCTCATAAGTATCTAAAAGCAGTTTGCTATACTGTTCTAAAATTTATTTCATAACCAAAAGGCTAATATTAGATTAGCTACACAAACATACTAAAAGAGTTTGCAACTATTTTGAATTAATTTTCTAAAGCTATTAAACTATCTATTTTCTATTTTTATACTCTTTTTTTTCTTTCTTTAATCTAATATTTTTTTTTTAATTCTTTTATATTAGCTCTAAGCTTTAAATCCTTTTTTACGATTCTATTTTAATTATACTTGGACTTAACTTCTTTTTCTTTTTTATTAATCTGCTACAGTCATACCTGAGTTATATCTCTACTGGGTTATATTCTCTCTTATTTGTTGCTTTAGTTATATCCCTATATTTAGACAGAATAAATTTTCTTTTTATATATGTTTTATATATTGAGTTATATCTCAACCTTAGTTATATCTCTAAAAAAATTTAAAAACATATAGAGAAAAAATATATGATATAACCTAGGTATAACTGTATTATATTTTTTTCTAGTTGTAATACCTCTACTAATTTTCTATTTCTATATTATCTTACATATTTTTGTTCATATACTAGGAACCAGAAACTGGTATAAGTCTGGAGCTTAATTTAAGATTTTTATTATTTAAAAAATCTTATTATATATTATAAATCAAAATTTTTAAAAATATTATATTTAGAAAATACAAAAATTATATTTTTAATATTGCTATTATAGATATATTAAAAATATAATTTTAGTTATTAAAAGATATAAAATTATAAATTTGTTGTTTTGTTTTAAATAATAATTAAAAAATTTAAAATTAAAAATTAAAAAAATAAAATAAAAAATAAAATAAAAATAAAATAAATAAAATAAAAAATAAAATAAAAAATTAAAATAAAAAATAAAATAAAAAAAGAAAATAAAAAATAAAAAAAATAAAATAAAAAATATAATAAAAAATAAAAAAATAAATAAAAAATAAAATAAAAATAAAAAAAATAAAATAAAAAATTAAAATAAAAAATAATAAATATAATATACATCTGCATAGTTATGCATCTTGTGATCACTCAATCAAAATCGATCACATGGATAATATGATCAACATACGTGATCAGCCAATCAAAATTAATTACAATTTTTTAAAAAATAAAATGAAGTTTTTTTATTAAAAAAAAAAAAAAAAATACAAAGCAATGAAGTAACGAATTACAGGATCTTAACATTATAGTAAAATACTACTTAATATTAAACTAAACTAAACTATATAGAAGTCAAGAAACAAGTAATACAATCCACAATAAAAACACTAACAACGACACAATGATTTTAATATCGACCAGACAATACAAAAATCAGCAACCCCAATAACTCCATTAATGATGACTCCAACGGTGAAATTATACTTAAAAAAAAAAGAAATAACAGTAAATATATAAGAACCGAAACATCCAGTAATGACAGCTCCAACAGCAAAATAACACTCAGAAAAAAGAGAAGCAGCAGTAAATATATATATATATATATATAAAAAAGAAACCTAAAACAAAAAAAACAGCAACTTCAATACTTCAGTAACGACAGCTTCAACAGCAAAATCATATCTAGAAAAAAGAGAAGTGAAGTAAAAAAAAAAAAAAACTGACTCCAAAATAAAAAACTTACCAAAACCTCCAGTAATGATGGCTCCAATAGTGAAATCGCATTCAAAAAAAAAAAGGCAGCAGTAAATATATAGGATCTAGATCAAAAAAAAAAAACATATCTGATTTATTGATCTGTTAGCGGCACCAGAACTTTTCCAAGAAAAATAAAATAAAATAAAATAAAAAGATCCAAAAAAAAAAAAGATCGAAATAAATAAAAAGGGCATTGTTTTATAGCGACCTGTCGCCATGGCAACCCCGTGATCGACCAATCAAAATCGATCACGTGACCGCGTAATTTTACTTATTAAAATTTTTTTTTAAGTTTTTTATTTCAATATTTTAATATAAATAAATAAATAAATAAATAAAAAAAACAAAAATCCAGCAGCACGAAAATTACCAACAAAAATCCAACCCAAATTTCTCAAAAACGGCACCAAGATCACACAATAGCTCCAATGACGACTCAAATGACGACTCCAACTTTGACTCCAACTCGATGCAAAAGAAAAGAAGACAAAAAATGAAAAAAGAAAGAAAAAAGAGGAAATCGAAAGATAAAAAGAACAAAAGAAAAAGAAAAAAGAAAAACAAAGAAAAAAGAACAAAAAAAAGGAAAAAAACAGAAGAGAAAAAATGAAGCGAAAAGGGGAAAGAAAATAGAAGAAAAAGAAACGAAAAAAAATAACGAAGAGAAAAAAGGGAAAAGAAAAAAAAGAAACAAAAGAAATAAAGAAAATACAAGGGAGAAGAAAAAAAGGGACAAAAAAAAAGAAATACAACGATGAATAAAAGAATGACAAAGAAAAGAAAAAAGGGAAGAAAAGGAAGTGAAGAAAAGTTACGAAAAAGAAAAAGAAACGAAAAAGATAAAAGAAAAAGAATAAAGGTAAGAAAAAAATAAAAGAAAAAAATGAAGAAAAGCAAAAAAAAATAAGAAGAATAATAAAAAAACCGAAGGAAAAAAAAGCGAAGAAAAAAAAACCACCCACCCACCCGCTATGTTTAAAGATAATACCAACACGACTCAAACGACAACTCAAACGACAACTCCAACGATGACTTTAACGATGGCTCCAGACAACTCCAACAACGACTCTAACGATAGCTCCAGACGACTCCAACGACGACTCCAACGATGATGAAAGAAAGAGAAGAATGTTAGTTCAAAAAGACGAAAAAAAATTGAACAAAAAAAAAAAGAGAAAGGGAAAACAAAAGAGAAAGAGAAAAACAAATGAAAGGAAAGAACAAATGAAAGGGAAGAACAAATAAAAAAGGGAAAAACAAATGAAAAGTGAAGAACGAATGAAAAAGTAAAGAACGAATGAAAAAAAGAAAAACGAATGAAAAAGTGAAGAGCGAATGAAGAACGAAAAGAAAAAGAAAACCAGAAGAAAAGAGAAAAACAAAAAAAAGGAAAAATGAGAAAAATGAAAGAAAAAGGGAAGAGAAGACAAAAAAAAAGGAACCCCGGAAGAAAAGGGAAAACCAAAAAAAAAGGAAGAACGAAGAAAAAGAGAAGAACGAAAGAAAAAAAGATAAAGGGAAGAACGAAAGAAAAAGAGAAAAACGAAAGAAAAAGAGAAAAATGAAGAAAAAGGAAAGAACGAAAGAAAAAAGGAAGAGGAAGACGAAAAAAAAAATATACAAAAAAAGGGGAAGACAAAAGAAAAAAAACGAAGGAGAATACAAAAGAAAAAAAAAATACAAAAAAAAAAAAGGGGAACAAATAAAAGAAGAAATAAAACAGATAAAGACGGAAAAAGAAATGAACGAAGAGAATAGAAAGATGAAAAGAAAAGGACGAAAGAATAGAAGAATAAAAAAACGGAATAAGAACAAAAGAAAAGAATAAAGATGATGAAACGTGAATAAAGAATGAAGGAAAAAGTGAAGAAAAAAAACAAAGGTAATAAAAAGTTAAAAAGAAAAATGTGCGAAAGAAAAAAGAAAATTAAAATTAAAAAATAGGAATAGGCCGAAGAAGAATAGAGAAGAAAAATGATGGAAACAAAAACAAAAGGGAAGGTTAGCAAAAGAAAAAAAATAAAGGTAAGAAGAAAAAACGGAGAAAAAGCAAAAAAATTAAAAAAATAAAAAAAAAAAACGAAGAATAATAAAAAACCGAAGGAAAAAAAAGCAAAGCAAAGAAAAAAAAGCAAAGAAAAAAAAAGCAAACAAAAGAAAAAGTTAATTTTAATAATAAAAAAAAAAAACTAAAAAAAATTAAAAACACACATACTTGATTCTGAAAGTTAAAAAAAAAAGGCAGCACGAAACAAAATAATGAAAGCACAAATGAAATATCGCAGTGCGATGGGTCGCCAATTTATTTTTGCCAAAAAAAAAAATAAAAAAGATCCAAAATAAAAAAAAAGATCGAACTGAAAAAAAAAGAAATGATCTTGCTAGTACGATTGGCTGCTAAACGTGTAATCTATTTTTGTTACATGAATATTCAAATAAAGATACGCAGCGTTACATCCGGAAAATGCAACAATTACGTTTTTGATATTTTTATTACAGATGCATCAAAAACGTAATTTCGGTCATCAAACAACGTAGAAGTATAAGTCTGTCGCTTCACTTCAGACAATTATTATAAAAACAGTTTTAAACTATGTTTATAGTAAGCTTAATATAGATCTTAACTTCTTTTCTTGATTGTAGAATCTTTTATAGTTTTTTTGTCTTGTTTTCTTATATTAGTTCTTTGATTACTTTTACTTTTATTTCTAAAGATTCTTCTTTTGATTCTCTTTAGAGAGTCTTTTTTAGTAGGTCTTTGTTTGTTCTCTTTTAGATTTTTTTTGAAAGGGATACTTATATTATATTTGCTGCTAGTTTTTTTAGAATTTTTCAGCTATTCTCTTGTTTCTTGCAACTTGTTAGATAATTTAATCTTTTTTGATTTTTTTATTATATATTATACAATTTGAATCTTGATATAAATCCAAGTGTCTTTGTACTAATATCTGAAATATAGATGATTTTTCATTAATATACTTGATTAAAGCTCTAAGGCATTTGTCCTTTTTTAATATTATATATTTGATTCTGCTATTTCTTTTGATTTACTTTTAAAAATAGATTTACTCATTAGCTTCAAGATTCTTTTCTAGTTTTATTTTCTATATTGCTTTCAATTTCTTTCAGTCTGCATCTGTTTTGAGGTCTAGAAATATTTTAATTACTTATCTTACTGGATGTTCAATAAGTGTTTCATCTCAATATAGTGAAACATTTGATCTTAATGAGGGTAAAGATAATTCTATCTATATTTTTTTATTATAGCATCTTGTTTACTAGACTATTTGCTTTATTATTTTATTTATTATTACTATAACTTTTGATTTTAACTAAATTTAGTTGAATTTCTTTTATCTTAACTAACTTTATAATATTATGCATAAATCATAATTTTTCTGTATTAACTATTATTTATTTAAAAAATAATTTTTTCCTTTTCTATACTTATAATTGTTGCTGCATTATCTGTATATATCTTAGCTTTTTCTTTATATAATATTATGAGAACTGCTAACCAAATAGCTATTAATTCTGATTTAGTTGATAAAGGCCAGTTTTCAGTTCTGGCAAAGTTTTTTTCAATTATTATTTGTTTATTATAATCTATTTGTAAAATCTCTATGCCTATATAATCAGAATCCTTTGTGTTGTTTTTAGCTTGTTGTAATAATCTATTTGTATAAAAAATTAGATCTCTATAAAGTAGTGACTGGTTGTTCTAATTCTATTTGATTAAACTCTCTTTATGTTTGAATAATATATCTTGTTTTTGAATCATTTTCATATCTAGATTATAACTAACAATTTTTATGCATTGAGATTTCTCTTTGGTAACTTTTGCTTTTCTGTTTCTATATCATATTTTAATTGAGTTTACAGAAATCTCTAATCTCTATTTGTTTTTATTTCTTTTAACAAAAGCAAATAAAGATCCTTGGATTTTGCTTCTATTTTACTATTTTTTATAACTTTCAATTGCTTCATATTGGTTAGTTTTACATCTTGTGTATTTCTCTAGTATAAGATTTCCTATGTTGTATATATTATCTAAATTCTAATACTCTACTAAGATTTTTTTTAGTGTTTTAGAGATTACTCATGCAATTATTAATTTTAGATTCTCTTTATTCTTTAGTAGTTTTATGATTATTTACTTCTTAATCTAATTATTTGTTAGAAAATTAGCCAAATGAGTTCTCAAGAACTATCTGTTATTACTCTCTGTTCTGTATTGTATTTTAATCAGTTTATTTTAAAAATTAACTCTTTTATTTGCTTAAACTATTTAGCTATTTTGCTCTTGCTTATTTCTTTTCTAAAAAATTTGAGTTGTTGACAAGTTATTATTTAGTTTTTTTTTTAAATCTAGTAGCTGATCAATAAATATTAAATTAAGATTTTTAATATCAGAAAAGTAGGGTGTGGTAACTTAGTAAAGTTGGCAAGTTGTCGCACCTCCAAGCAACAGGACTGGAGTTCAAATTCTACCAGCGACGAAAATTCAAATTTACAGAAAATGCATTTAGAAGACTATATCTTATTGGGTTATAGAACCTGTAATGAGAGTCACACCAGCTTGTACTGGGAGGTAGTAGAACATGTAGTGTGATGTATGAGTTATACAAAATCCAAGTGAAGCTACTGAATAAATTTAGTAAATTTACAGAGTACAGAAGCCTGCTTGGCAAGACCTGAGTAGAGAGGTAGCACAGATCTTTGACAGTTACTATATAAAGGATGATCAACCAGATATCAGAAAACCGGACAGGACCGAGGTGTTTGGCAAAGCACTAATAACAACAAGGCTGACGAGAAAAAACAGAGGAAGAGTTCTGGTCCTTCTGAGCTATCGGATTAGGAGTTTGGGTTTCTGGAGGTATAGGAGAGAGTCTGTAAAGTAGATACTGAGATTTGGGTGAACTCTACAAGGGCTGTAGTAGGAGGTATAATTTAGACAGTTTTTTTTAGATTTAAACTTTTTGTGTTTTGTATAAACTTCCTAGAATATTTGGTATTTAAATTAAAAGAGTATTTTAAAAATTGATTTTATCTTAGAATAGGTTGTTGATGGAACTTAAAATATATAAAACATTGAAACATAAATATATTTTAAATAGTTTTTTTTTTAGAATTAAGTTTTGGGTTTTCTTTTGGAAAACTCTTCAAAATATTCATTATTCAAACCAGAAAGGCATTTTGAGAACAAATAGTAATTAAAAAGCCTTCACTAAAATAGTATAAGCTTGAAGAATTGTTTATATAACAATAAAACTTACAGAAGAACCTCATATACTTTTGTTAATCTCTTGCTTTTTTTTAAAGAAAATTTTGTAAAAAAGTAGACAATTTAACTAACTCCTTTTTAAAAGATTAATATATTGTTTATTTATCAAATTAATCATATTGTTTACTTTTTATCTATTATAACAAACATATAGAATATGAATATATGGATTACATGTTTCAAATATAATAACTTAGACAAATAATGTTTTGAAACCATTGGTATGAACCTCTAACTTTTTTGATCTCTCTATAGTGCTAATATCAAAGAAGCTATTTTTTTATCCTATTAGTAGTTTTTTTCTTATCTTAGATATACTATATATATAAATTAGAGTATAAACTAGTTTAAATAGTAGTATATAATTTTATGAAACCTGATATAGGCTTATAATTATGACTATCTAGTGCAGATGAAAAACTCTATATTTAGTTTAGTTTTGAATTTTCAGTCTCTTTTTATTCTTTTCTTTTCTTGCTTATACTTTTTTAACATTATTTTCTATATCTTTGTATTATTTTTAAAATTTTTTTTTCTTTTGCTTCTCTATAAAAAGATATAAATTGTCAATATTCTATTATAAAGTAATAGTTAGACAAGTTAGAATATTATTTTAATTGATTATATCTTACTGATATAGCAGTGTTGTCTATAAGTGCTTTGGTAATCTTTAATTATTTATAAAGTAGCTGTAGAATATTAAAACTTAAGATTTAATATCATAAGTTATAGTGAAAATTGTAATTCTTTGATCTTTCACAAAATCTGGCTTTATTAAATGATTAATAATGCAATCTGTTTAAGTAAAAAAAAAAAATATTGATAGTATAAGCTAAAGATATTTTATTTAAATTATAATAATAGTCAGAGAATAGGTTGCAATCAATTATTAGAAAATTTTTTAAATAGATTTCAATTGATATAAAGCATTTAATTGTTTTGTATTGATTTTAAAACTTTGATAAATATTGGTAATAATCTTAATATATTGATATTTGATATATATCAAAAATTGATAGTAATTGCTATATATTTAAAAATTGATTTCTATCAAAATTAATAAACTAATTACTATTGATATAATATAAACTAATGATATATAATATACTATACTCAGGGTTGGCAATAGAGCTCAATAGAATCTAATAGACTTGTGAATAGACCAAATAGACCTGCGAATAGACCAATGGATCACTGAATAAAACTAATAGATATTAGTTGATTTGTGTAACTATCAAGGTCTATTGGCTTTAGTGATCCTGGTCGATGACCAAAAAAATCGGCCAAGCCGATTTTTCGACCCAGCCGGTCGATTTTTTACAAAATTGGCTGGTCGATTTTGTAAGGAGATAGCTTCCTCAAATTGAGCACTACCAGCATTTCTTACATCGATTAGTTAGTATT
>CAJVPZ010001445.1:0-14477 GCA_910592135.1 Racocetra fulgida | reverse complement strand
TACCTTTGGTTTAACTTATTATGGGTAAACAGATAGTGAAATTTCCGGGTTTTAAACTACAACGACATATCAAATTTCAATTGTCCATATAAATAGTTTGTGTAACAATGATTTCGGAATCTATCGGATACGAGTTATTGCTATGCTGTGCTCAACTTTGAAAGTCTAGCTTATTTGGCCCTTTCCCCGCCCTCTAACAAGCAGCTGCTTATAGGACTGTTCGTAGTACCATTGTAATTCAGGTTCGTAGTACCATTGTAATTCAGTATTATTAGTAGCTTATTTATTGCTCTAGTTTCAGCTTGATCTAACGGATCAAATGCATTTGAAAATTCCTGTAACCCAAAGTTTTTCAGATCATATACAATTATATCTAGTTTTAGAATACTTGGGAAAGATATTTCAATGATAGATTAATTCGAACAGAATTTCTGTTTGCAGCTTGACCTGACGGGTTGAATGCATAATTATGAAAACTGCCTGTAGCTCGACCTATCCAGGACGAAAACAGTCTTGCGTTTTATATTGTTTAAAGGATTGAGTGTCCCCACATCTTAGAGAAACCCGGGTGATATAAAATACTTACGTTCTCTCTTCGAACTCCTAGTATTTACAGACACTTCCCGATCCTAGGCAAAAGCTGGTATACACGTGACAGCGCGGCATTATCCCGTGATTTAGTAATCTATATTCGGAAACCTGTAGATAGGTGAGTGACAAAATATAAGTCTATCTCTCACATGAACAAGGAGTTTGCTTTGCTTCAAACACAATTCTTGAAATCTCTAAAAAAAAAAAAAAAAGAATGGCAGCTATTCTTTTTCTTTACCTCTTCCAGAATATTGTGTCTAAGCTAACTTCTCTGAATATGAGATTATAAAAGATTAATTTTAATGTTAACTTTTTAGCACTCTTCTGAAGCTAAAAATGATATTTTTGACGATTTGTTACTTGTGTAATTTTACGTTCCAACAAAAGTATTTAAAGTAATTTCTTTCTATGAGTTATGATGTAAGGAAGTGTTAAATTTTGAGCAAAAAGAAAATTTCCGAATATCAAAAAAAAACTACGCCGAAATTATTCTTAATTTACCGGAATCTCCGGTATTTTACAGTATACTTTGTGCTCTGGCTCTAACGATTACCAATCGAAAAACTTCGCAAGTTCATTATCAAAATAATATACTCATACGAATGTTTAAAATTCGATGTACTCATGGTTCTCAAAGAACATTAATTTTTTTAACATTTATATTTAAAATAAAGTTCTCTTATTTGAGAAAATTTAATCTTTCAAAATGATCTCAAAAAAAAATATTCATTATAATTCAAAAAATGGACTAGTGCTTCGAAAGAGTTATTCAATTCGAGTTTAGGTCAAATTGGTTGTATTTTGAGATCTATAAATTTGTATTATATACTGTATAATTCTATTATTTTATAAAATTAAGTAATACTACAATAATTATAATTTGACTCGAGTAGGCATAGAGTCTTGGGGTTGGCTTTTAATTTGAGTTATCAGAATTATTACAACCTTTTAAAAGCACTATAGAGAACATCAAAAATTTTTTGAGAACATTAAAAATTTAAATTAAGCCTTTTTGAGAACATTAATTTAAATTTGAATTTTAAACACTACTCATACGATCAATTCGAGACAAAACGCTGCTCTGATACTTTCGTATTGGGCAGCTAATAATGAATGTCAAAATGAATTTCTTAGTGATTAAAAAAAAAAACAGGGTCCTGTTTAAAGACTTTTCATCCAGCCGGTATATGGTTTTTTATACTAAGAAGCCACTAAGAAGCCACTATAATGCAAGCCGAATTTTAGTGTATTCCGAAATATTCCGAAACCTCATAAGCAATTCCGAAAAATTCCCGTGCGCATGAAATTTGAAAAAATCGGATTTGATATTTCTCAAAAATTAGCATAAGAAACCACCTTTTGCGCTCTAACAAAAAATTCCTTGTACAATTTTACTACCGGATTCTTTACGCAAGGCCCTAATTTATTTGAATTTTGAAGATTTTCCGATTCATAGATTTTTTTCGGGGGGAATGCTAGGGTGGTTCACGTATACATGTGTGCCTAAATTATGTTTGAAAAAATGTATTTTCGACAAACATTTCGGCATTGCTAAATTTTTATACGAAACACTCCGAAATAACTATACTATATGATGTATTTTGAGGAAAGAGTTCAAAATATTTCGACAATAAATTCGGAAAATATAAAATTTAATTTCGGCACTATATAAGACTAATTTCGTATGCCTAAATACCGTAATTACTTTTTTTTTAAGATGGGCAATTTAGGCACACATGTATACATTGCATGCAATAGCATGATACAGCACTTCAATCACGATATTCAATGTGATTTTCGCAACATCATATCTTCACACCAGCATGGCATATATAGTATGGTGTGATGTTATCAATGTTATCATGTGTTGTACCAGTATCATCTTAACTCTTATTAGAATTAGATAAATGGAAACCATTACTTATATTAAAAAGGGATTATTCAAAAATCAGCATAGCGAACATCAAAAAAGTTGAACGGAGTGATCGTACTGATATTAATCGTATTATATAACTCGGTTGAAATTAATTAAAATAATAGACTTTATATATCTAATTGAATTAATTACCGTATTGGCGCGTAATAACGCACATGCGCGTTATTTCGAAACACGCCTTTTTTTGTCCCTCATCGAGGGGTGTTACAAATGAAAATCAATTATGGGTTATCTGTCCTCTCCGCTTTCGTGCTATCGTGCCCATACTAATAGTACAGACTTCGAAAGTATCGTATAAAACAACCTATGCTACTGTTTACTACGTACACTACTAAGGTAAAAATATATATATTGGCGGGCAGGGCAAAAAAAACCAGAATCAGCTGGAAAAAACCCCGCCGCAACCAAAATCTTTTGTGACTGTCGTCTCGACAGGCCACTTACACTGAAAACTCAAAATAATTGTGACTGTCGTCCCGACAGGCCACTTTTACAATCAACAATTCCCAAACCTATGACTGTCGTCCCGACAGGTCAATTTTACAACCAACAATCCAACAATACGACTGTCGTCCCGACAGGCCACTTATTATAAAACTCGAATCGTGGCTGTCACCTCGCAGGCCACTTTCATATATATGACTAGCAAGAAAATTTCATGTGACTATCGTCCGACAGGTCACTCCTATTTCAAAAAACGTATGACTCCTAAGCCGCTGCAAGCTCGAGTACGAGGATCGGGTAGGGCGGGGCGAAAAAACCAGACAAAGTCGGGTTAGCAGAAAAAACAGAAATTAACTTTCGTGGGAAAAAACCCCATTTCACTTAAATACTACTAACGATTAGTAATCTCAAATACTACGTCATTAGGTCATAAAATCACATACGAGATCATACAATGCATCAACGGAGCCATAGTTAAAATTATTATGCATCAAACGACAAGATCATACGATCATGCATCACAAGCAATTACTATATACCCGTGATCGATTCGAGACAAAAATGCTGCTCCGATACTTTCGTATCGGGCAGCTAATTTTGTCCCTCATCGAGGGGTGTTACAAATGAAAATCAATTATGGGTCTTGCAGAGTATCGCCACATAGGGGCCTGGTTCTAAAAAATATGTTACTTACAACTTCACTTCTTGGCTAGTCGAAGCCCATCAGCCTAGAGGCCCCAACTCGGCGGTGCTAATCGCCCTCATGTACACCTGTACTGCCCCCGATGTCCAACCACCAATCGACTGGATTTGTTCCATTGTCATACCTCCTTTCAAGGCCGCAGTTGCACCGCCAATCCTTAAACTATGCGCTGTATACCTTCCATGTAGCCCAGCATTTTCTGCAAACCGCTTGACAATGGAAGATACAGCTGAAACAGATAACTTTTCCCCACTTTTAGACAAGAACAGAGGCTTCTCAGGTGCCGTAACTGGCCGTAGCCTCAAATAACAAGCCAACAACTTCACTGGACACACTCCACTCGTTGATTTTTCAACTGGAATAAACTTGCCTTTTCCCAATTGGCCCGTCTTTGACCTTGCCACCCTAATCCACAACTTTCCGTCCCTTTTTAAAACATCCGATCTTCTCAAATTGCATAGCTCCCCTGGCCTACGCATAGCTCTTAATCCTAACGCTATTAATGCCAAATCCCGTGCCCACAGAACTACATTTACTCCAGGTGGTGGGCAATCAATATACCTCCTAATAACTGAAACCGGCAGCGGGTCTCTTGGCCACTTGGCCTCTACCCTTTCCTTGGGAGTTGTTCTCTTAATTCCTTCCACAATTATTCGAACCAAACTGCACTTTGTAGGGTCCTCAAGGCCCCTTACTTTATGCTCTCTAGCCACTGCCGCTAGGCAGGTCGGTATTTCAGCTGTCTTCTTGATAGCTCCAGCCAAGCCAGAAAAGCTACCAACAGCTCTCTTGATGCTGGGTATAGAGGCATCCCAACCCAACAAACAAACCCATTAAATACACTCTGAGCCTTAGCCAGACGTCTCCTGTACTCTTCACTAATTGATCTGTCCTTCAAATAAGCTGCTCTTCTTAAAAGTTCACCGACCAATCTAGGAGTACTGCCCTTAATGCCTATTGGCTGTTTTTGCAAGGCTCCAGATTTCCCGATGGTCCTGGGTGGATAATTTGGCTTGGTGGCAGTAAGTTGATCTCTTTTTTTGCTGAATTCACTATTAACGGCCACCATGGGGCCGAGACCCAACTGGGACTATGATTACTATCCATGCCCCACATTCCTTTGCATAGCATAGTGCCTTGTGAATCAAACAAAAGGGTGGGCAAATATAATTCCTTACTTCCGCCCAATTTTGAGTAAAACAGTCTACTGCCTCTGTCCCTGGGCAGAGATACAGGCTGTTGAATCTTTGGGTTTTCGCATTTAAGTGACTTGCGAACCTGTCCACCTCGAATCGTCCCCAGGCTTGTTCTAGCTGTGCTACTACATTCGAACTCAATACCCAATCTCCTTGATCCAATACCCTTATTAATATATCTGCCGGGTTCAACTGACTCGGAACCCACCTCGTGCTAAAAATTCCAATATCTGCCTCCACACATACCTCCCAAATCTGCCTAATAATGTCTTTTTGCCAATTCATAGGGCCCCCACTTATTACTGTTTTCAAGGCCACTCGATTGTCGATACATAGAGTCACCCAGGACCCTTTTAGTAACTCCTTGAATGACTGGAGTGACCAAAGCACCGCCAATGCCTCCAACTGTGCTATAACTCTTGAGGTATGAGGTTGTGCCCAACTTCCCGCTGCCCTGTGCTCCTGAAAGACACCACACCAACCGGTTATCGATGCATCGACATACACCAACCTTACTCGGGAAGGTTTCCAGGCTGGCCGGCCATTCCACCTTCTTAGGTTTACTATCAACCAATGGATGTCCTCGACCGCCTGTTCCGATAGCTGAATTCTGTTGTCCCATTGCCCAATAAGCCGATTCTTTGAGTCTATCAGCTTGTAGAACTCCATACACTTTACCTGGCTTGGAAGAAAAGCTCGTCTCAAACTTATTATCGTTCCTGCAACCGATGCCAAACTCCTCGCCGTTACTACCGGTGCCTTCAACAATGCCTCCAATCTTGAAACTGCCGACACTATCTTTTCCTCGGGTGCTACCACCAAGCTATTCGACGTATCTATTACAATTCTGCAAAACTTCAAGGTCTGAGTCGGGTTCCAGCACCCCTTCTCCTAGGCCCGAACCCATCCACATTCCAATAGATCTACCTCTATTACTTTTGCCCTTATTTCCAACAACACTTCCCTTACCAGGTGGGCAACCCATAAATCGTCCAAGTGGTTCCCACAATATATTCCTTGGGCACGCCATTTGCCGATTAGAGCTCTCATTAGTTTCGAAAAAACCTAGGGGGTCTGACTTAGGCCGAAAGGTAAAACCCTGTACTGGTACCATATTTTTGCTATGACAAAGCCCAATAGTTTTTGCGCTTCGGTACTCATAAGCACATGATGGTAACCATCCTTTAGATCGAACGAAATTGCCCACCAGTTCCTTCCAATTGTCCTTAGTAGACTGCCCAGCCCCTCGAAACGAAAAGACTTTTGGGACAATGTTTGATTTAACCTTCGCAGATTGACCACTAGTCGAAACCTTCGGGGACCCTTTTTCGGAACCAAAAAAATCGGGCTTACTTCTAAAAGTCCCAATGGTCGAGTACAACCTTCGCCAACTTTCACTATTGCATCCGAAGTTTTTAACCTTTCTAACTCCTCTTTCAACCATTGTTCCTCCTTTTTTGTAAACTGATAAAGCCTTGGATCCGGACTGGCTACTAAACGAACTAAGTTTCTTGGAAACAACGGAATTCCTTTCTTTAACCACATTAGCACCAACTGCGATGGCTGAATCACCTCCTCCCAGTACCTTATTGCTGCCCTGCTGTGAATTTTTCCTGTTACCTGCTCTTTTGCAACTACTACCTCCTCTACAAACCCCCGAGTGTAGTCAACTATTTCCCGACTGGGCTCCATCACCTCGAAAGGGCAAACCAAGGTGCTAAAGATAGGGGCCTGGGTTTGGGACTGCTCAGAACGGAGGTGATAAGCTGATCTCGGCTTCTTGGCTTTTGTAAAATGCTGCACCGCTAACCTAGCTCTTTCACGCTTACTTCCTAAAAGCTCAGACATTGGATCCGAAGCATCCGCAGTAGCCATCTTGGATGCAACCCCCAACCATCTTTGTCCACCACTCTTACGACATAAGCTCTCTCCAAAACAACCTGTCTCGCCAAACGGACATAGGCTAAATCCCCTGACAACAAGGCTTTGTCTAGTAATGCCCCTATTTTGCATAACTCATTATACTCCCACTGGTTACGCTGCTTTGACAGCTCACGCTTTTCCCAAATGCTCCTACGCTCCACATCCTCTAGCATCAGGGTATCTAAATCTGCATTCCAACTTGGGGCTTTTTTGTCCAAGGTTCCAATATGTGCAAAGTTTGAACCAAACATCGCCTGCCTTCCATAAGGATCGGGAGAATTTTCTACCGCTGCCCTTAACTGCTGCGGCCTGTCACTAGCACTCTGAAATGCATCAAGCTCCTCCGAAAAACTCTCATCCTGATTCCCAAGAAACTGTGGCTGTACATTTTTTCCTTTTTCGGGTGGCTCGGGTTCACCAATAGCCCCTTCCGGCCCCATCCGGGCTTTACTTTCCCTTGCTAACCTAGCCACAACCTCCTTTTTTGAGCCTGCATCAGATACACCCATTCCTCTGCAGACAACCCTCAATGCTTCCAACGACAGTTTGACTCCAAATTCGCCTGCGTCGTGTCAAGTTGAGCTGAAGCGTCATTTGACACTACCGGTTCCAACTCCCTATTCGACGTTGACATAACAGATAACCACAAAACTAGCAATCTCTTTCACTTAACTCGTCTAACGAAACGATCAATATTTGTTTTTAGGTGCGACAAGCAAAGCACGAAACTAGTTACTTCGCTCCCGTATAATGCAACGGTAAATAATTGTTTTTACTTTAGATGCGACAAGCAAGCACAAAACCAGTTACTTGCTGGTACAATGAAACGAAAGATTCTAACTTATGTAAGAAATATGTGTTGCACGAAAAAACCAGACAAAGTCGGGTTAGCAGAAAAAACAGAAATTACCTTTCGTGGGAAAAAAACCCATTTCACTTAAATACTACTAACGATTACTAATCTCAAATACTACGTCATTACGTCATAAAATCACATACGAGATCATACAATGCATCAACGGAGCCATAGTTAAAATTATTATGCATCAAACGACAAGATCATACGATCATGCATCACAAGCAATTACTATATACCCGTGATCGATTCGAGACAAAAATGCTGCTCCGATACTTTTGTATCGGGCAGCTAATTTTTGAAAATTGCATATTTGATTCGAAATAACGCACCCCTTAAATAAATATTCATTAATAAAAGCAGGGTAACCCAAATTTGTCAAAATGATTCAATTATCGCGCATGAAATAACGCGCAGATACGCTTATTACGCGCCAATACGGTATACTCTTAAACTTTTCAGGCACCCAATTTTATATCTAATGATTTAAAGCGTGTGCATGGGCATCCCGAGATAATATGCAGATGACACGTAGGTGCATATTATGGCATGAAAAATACAGTAGTTAGAGTGAAAGCAACCCATAAATTAGCAAAATTTTGTTTAAATAATAAATATTTTATAACTTTTAATTTATATTTATTTCGTTTGAATTCAAATATTTATATCAAGTTAATTGGAAAATATAATAAACAAATAAAATTTTCTTTTAGAAGAATTTAAATTATAATCTTAATAATCGAAAAATTTAAACGAAAAGCCTTAAAAGATGCATCAATTTCATTTTACAAAACACATTCAATAGATTCATGCGACACAACCATGACAGCGGTAATAACGATACCAAATTCCATATGAGTCTCTTCTATCTACGACTCGGTCACTGCAACTACATCTAGAACAAATCGAGCATGATTGACAAGTACCTGATTTAATTGGTTTTTGTTAAAAATTTTTCTCTAATAATGATAATAACAATAATAATAAAAAAAAACTATTTACAATAATATAGCCCATAGGATTTAGAGCTAGTTTGATAGTGTATACTACAAGAGCATCCATCAGTTCTACTGCGTGGTATACTAGACAGTTTATGAATTAAATAAATATTTAGCATGCAGCCATCATAGTTATGAAATATACAAATATGAGGTATTATAATCTTCGTGAATTCTCATTAGACCTCCTCAAAGTTGTTTCATAATTAAACTTAACTAGCTTGGCTAAGCTTAATTATATATTTTTAGGCTATATCAAATGACTAACTGTGAAAAGTTCTTTTAACATTTTAAAATAATGCTTACTTCAAGGCTTGTGCCATTGGAAAAGTTAGAGATGACTCTGCTGTCATCGTAAAGAGACAGGCAAAAAGTAAAAATAAAATAAGTATAAGGGATGTAACCTGCTTCATTAGTTGCATATGAAATAAACAGAGGATTAGTGTTCGAATAAAAAGTCTGAGAAGTTATTTATATATCTAAAAGAAATACTAAAGACCAACTTCAAGTGTCTATAAAAGTATACTTATTTACAATTAATAAATTTTCCCATACTGCTTCTCATGAGAAATATTCGTACAACATAAACGGCGTATGTTGACCAAAATTAACGCGGATCTTTTACCATTATTATTGCTCGATCAGAGTCCTATACTTTATTTCTAAGATTAAGGAAAAAACATATGGGGATAGGTTCGCCATCTCAAGGCTACCGTAACACACGAGACCAAACTGAAAGTATAGGTCTCTTTCAAAACTTACATAACCTAAATTATCTAACTGTGTAACACACGTGAAATCATAGCTAAATAGAGAATCGCTAGTACTATTGGCTAAGAAATTAACTTGACTACACAACAAATATGTACAAGTTCTTGCACTGCTTTTGCAGTTGCTAAGCTTAGTTCTGAGGTCCTTGCACTGCCCAAGCAGCCGTGGAGCCTAACTCTGAGGTCCTTGCACTGTCAATACAGCCGTGGAGCCTACAACATGGGTCCTTGCACTGTGAGAAAAGCCTTGGAGCCCTATTCAAGGTCCTTACACTCCGTAGAGCCTACTGGGAGGTCTCTGTGCTGCTAACGCAGTTGTGGAGCCCTTCTTTAACTTACTATTATAATATATATCATATAACAATAAGAGGCTAGGGAGGGGCAGGGTGGGAGATAGAGCCAGCCTTAACACAAGGCGAGTGATAGCGAAAAGAAAGATAAGCTCCCTAAAGACAATCACACTCCTTAAATAATTATCATACTGCCCAGAAACGCCCCAACACCCATGCCAGCTCTCCCACCCTTATTTGTGGCTTACCATAACTTACAAACAAACTAACAATAATAGCAATGCCACCCCCTAATAAACATATTACTCAAGATTCCTACGCCATAAAACCTGAACAAACTATACAAAGACTAACCAAACTACTTATATAAACCTACATAACAAATAACATGTGATCTAAGTCCTCTAATTTCACAATAATGATTGCGTTGTTACTTCGTTGACAAGCTTCTTATTATTATTGTTCGATCAGAGTCCTATACTTTATTTCTAAGATTAAGAAAAAAACATATAGGGAATAACAGAGGATCGCTATTGTTAAAAACCCATTTTCTTTGAAAAGCATAATTTTGCCATGCCCACCGATCTTAGGTACAGCATAACTGACTTGCTGCCCATCCTCCTATAGCATGAATTTGTGCTAATGACATGCCTGCCTCCATTGCTGCCATTGCACCTCCAATTCTAATGCTATGAGCAGTAAATCTGCACTGCAAATTTGCATTCTTGGCAATTCTTTTAACTATAACACCTATGGCCTCCACAGTTAACTAGGTTCCATTTCGAGTCAAGAAAAGTGGCCTATCTTTTGAGGTTTTGGACCTAATCGATAAGTATTTTCTTAACAACCTTACTGGGCAATATTTACTATTTGAAATTTCTATAGGAATAAATTTTTCATTGGCAAATTGATCTGTTTTAGATGAACTTATGCGAATCCAAACTAACTTCTTTCCAAACTTAATATTCTTAAGCTTTAAATTGCAAAGCTCACCAGGTCAGTGCATAGTTCCTAAACCAATAGCTACTAAAGCAGCATCTTGTATCCAAAAATCTTTACTAATAAGCATTAGTTTCTTATCAACAAAAAACTTTAATGCAGCTTCTGTTAAGGGGTCATGTGGCCATTCTGGGTCTCTAGCTTTTCTATAATTCTTTAGTAGTGCTCTAAAAACCTTTTTAACTCTATACTTCTTTAAGGGGTCTAAAAGCTGAGCCTCCAAGTGAGCTCTTGAAACTGCTGCTAAAACATTTGCACACCCTAAAAATGATGAAGTTATATCTATAAAAGATACTAATGTATCCACCTCAGATGGTAAAACTTTCAAATCCATAACATTACAGTAATCTTTATAAACATCCCATGCTTTATCTAGTCATTGGTTCCAACTTCTTGATACTGCCCTTCTACTCAAAGCCTGTGCTCTAGCCAACAGGCTACTTACCAACTTATTCTTATAGCAATGAATTGCCAATTTAAATTTTTCTATAGTTCTACTTTTTCTGAAAACCCTCTGGTAAATGCGACTTAAACTGGAGGCAGAGACAACATGTCTACTCTCATATTCATTAACATTAGCCACCATTCTGCTGATACTCATCTGGGAACTACTATTGTTGCTATAGCCCTTTTTTCTCTTTTATATTGAAGGACACGGTAAATTAGAGCTAGTAGAGGACAAACATAATTGTTTTCTTTGATCCAACTTTGGGTAAAACAGTTTACTCCTTTGGAGTTTGGGCAATAAAATCTGCTATTGAAATGGTTTAGTTTGATATTCTGATTGTCTGCCATTTGATCTATAGAATGAGGCCCCCATTTGTTTTTCAACATTATAAACGCTGACTAATCTAGGCACCAATCATTCTGGTCTATATATCTGGTCAGAAAGTCTGCTGGATTTAATTCTGAGAGTATCCAAAAAACTTCGCTAATCCAAATATCAAACTCATCTAACAACTTACATAATTTTCTTAGTAATTCCTTCTGCCAAGGTAGGCTTCCTCCTCTTAAAACTGTTCCTATTGCTCCTTAATTGTCTATATATAAGTCGATCCAAGAATGTTGAAGTATTCTTGTAAAAGATTTTATTTTTAATATTACTGCTTCTGTTTCCAACCTTGTAATCTGTTTGAAGAATCTTTTTATATTCCAATTTCTGAAAGCATGAAGTCCTCCAAAGGTTGCAAACCACCCGATTGTTGATGCATCTACAAAGATTTGTTTTACTTTTGATGGCTTCCAAGCAGGATGGCCATTTTGCTTCTTTAAATTTTGAGCCATCCACTTGGCATCTTTCTTTGCTTGCTCTGTTAATTTTACCTATGAATCCCATTAACAAAAATTTCTGTTTGCTATATCTATTATTTTGTAAAACTCTAAACAATATACTTTGGCATAGGCGAAGGCTCTGCTTAAAGACTGAATCTTTCCTGCTGCTGCTGCCAAACTGTGAGCTGTTACTTTTTCCTTCTTCATAAGTTCTAACATCAAATTTCTTATTTTTATAATCTTTGTATCTGAAACTATTACCTGAGCCTTTACAGTATCTATTATTAGCCCCAAAAATCTTACCTGCTGTGATGGTTCCCATTGATCTTTTGAGGTTTCTCTTATCAATCCACATTTCTCTAGGTTTACTTGTATAACTTGGTTTCTTATCATTATCAAAGTATCTAATATAGGATGTTCAACCCAAAAATCATCTAAATAATTTCTATAAAATAGACCTAGTGATCTCTAATATTCTACAATTGCTCTCATTATTTTTGAAAAGATCTATATAGCTTGTGACAAACCAAAAGGAAGAACTTTGTAATAAAACCAACTTCCCAATACCTGGAAACCAAGGAAACGCTGTGCACTTTTCTTCATTATTACATAATGATAGCCATTTATTAAATCTCAGGTTATTATATACCAACCTCTGCCTACTATACACAGAAAACCTTCAAGACCCTCTAGCTTCACTTTTTTTTCTGGCAAAGTAGTATTTAAGCACCTTAAATCTATCACCATTCTCCATCTTTTTGGCCTCTTTTTGGGTACTAAAATGACAGGGCTTATTTCTAATAGAAAAGCAGGTCTTTCCTCTTGATTTTCTAATAACTCTATTGCTGCAAACTCTAATAAATGATCTAATTTCTTTTTTACCCATACTTCTTGATCCTCTGATAATCTGTATTGCCTTGGGGTTTGTTGTAATACAAGTGTAAAAACCCCTTTTGGAAACAATAGAACTCCACTTTTTAGCCAACTCATAACTACTGAAGATGGATCTATTTTGTTTTGCCAATAAACTAAAGCTTCTGCTAACTGCATTCTTTCTACTACTGATATTTGACTTTTTAAAATCTTTAGACTTCTCATTGGACATTCTTCTAGCAAAGAAGCCCGAGTGTGATCAATCCTCATTTTTGGGTCTGATGGGTACTCTAAATCCTGATGAAGAGCAGTTAGAGGCAATATGCCCAATACCTCCACAGTTGAAACAATTAAAGGATCTTTTATATTCTGAAAACCAAGAAGCACCTCTGTTATGAAAAGACTGAACTCTCTTATCATATCTTTTCTTACTCCTATAACTTTCATCTTTGCCTAAATCAGATGAAAGTGAGAACTCTCTTTTTCTCTTGTGTCTATAATTACAAAATCTGCTAGATTTATTTTTACTATAATAATAAGGAGACACAACTGACTAACTAAACAAAGGTAAATGATCCTTATACTTTTCCATCATCTTGTCATTATTTCCAACTATTTGCAATGCTGCACCCTAACCTCTATTGTCAGCTAACCTTAGAGTTGCTGCCCAGGCATTAATCTCATCTCGAATAGTATTAAACTCATTTTTACTAGATATTGGTACTACCTTAATAGCCTTATTCAAACATTTACCAATCTTAGACAAAAAATTGTATTTATGTTGATCACATAGTTTTGATAAATTGACATTGGGCCATGCTTCATCTAGAAGATCTCCTTCTTCTATTTCCTTGTGTATAGCAGAAAAATTTCTGTCTATATTTCTCTCTATCTTACCAAGAGCTGTTAGAAACATATCAACTAATAATGGTTGATCTACCACCTCTGTACCTTGAATATGATTCATCAATTCATCTCTAACTTTACCATCTGCCTCTTATGAAAGTATGTCTACATCATCCCCCTCTAGGTCAACAACTCTTCCATCATCCCAATCTCCTTCTCCAGCATCATCTGGTGATCTTCCTAAGTCATCAACAAGTTCTCTCTCATCACCTAGTTCACCTCTGTTAATAACCTTACCTTTTCCCTTTCCAAAGAATGTCTGCAGCTTATCACTCAATTCACCTTACTCCCAACATTAGATAAGCTGCAAGAAGTACATAAGTTCCTCAACTCATTCAAAGTCAGTTTAGCCCAACTTATACCCGACATAGAGAATTGCTGACAACTAAAACTTCAATTTTATTAATATATATATTTTATAGGTATATAATTAAAATATTCTTATAACGAAAAACTCAGTGACTAAATTTTTTTTTTTTTAACTCTTTATATGCAGTGTTACGATAGCAAATATGATAGAGCCAGCCTTAACACAAGGCAAGCGATAGCGAAAAGAAAGATAAGCTCTCTAAAGACAATCACACTCCTTAAATAATTATCATACTGGCCAGAAACGCCCCAACACCCATGCCAGCTCTCCCACCCCTTATTTGTGGCTTACCATAACTTACAAACAAACTAACAATAATAGCAATGCCACCCCCTAATAAACATATTACT
>CAJVPZ010001444.1:0-14479 GCA_910592135.1 Racocetra fulgida | reverse complement strand
ACATTCCACAACCTCCCAATACGAGTTGGTGAGACCAAGGTTACAGGTGCTTACCCAATCGATATGTCATACAGTTTTACCGTAACGCATTTCTGCAAATTCGAATTTCGTTACCGGTGGGATTCGAACTCTTGTCCTGCCGCTTGGGGTGCGACAACTTACCAACTACACTAAGTCGCCACACCCTGTAATCTTCTTATTATAGCAGTTTGAGTAGACAATAGTTTATAGATAAAATATACATTATTATTATTGAAGACATTGGAAATTCTTATATAGATATTTATGATAATACAAGTAAAATTATTCTTAATACTAATGATTTGAACTGGATAATAAAATCCAAATTGGTTAACTGAGTTAACTTACTTAGATACAATCGGCTCAAATGTATTATTTTGGTTAGATCAGTTGACTCAGACCAACTGAATTAGCTGGTCAACTGAATTAGTCAGATCAACTGAATTAACCGAGTCAACCAAGTTATCTGGCTAATCGGGTCAACCAAAACAATCGGTTAATCAAATTAGCTAAGTAACCTAATTAATTAAGTTAACTGAAGGTTGTTTGTTGAACTTATTGAAATTTTTTTTTATTTAAAGCAGACAAAAAAAATGGCTGTAAAATGTTTCATATGCACAAAAGTTTTTACAAGCAAATAAAGAAGTCCAATAAACAATAAAAAAATCTATTTCTAAGTCACAAAAATTGAATATGAGTCAACCGATTATGTCTGGTCAATCAATTATGTTAGATCAACCGATCATATCGGGTTAACCGGGTTAACTGATTATGCCATTATGTCAGATTAACCGGTTAAGCATTTACTTAATCGGTTCACCCAAATTTGTTCGGTTCAGGTCAGTTACCCGATTAAGGCCTAGCCGGTTCAAATCACTACTTAATACACATTCAAGTTCAACATAATTTATTGATAATGGTTTATTAAACTTAGAAATCTAGTTTTTTAAAATTTGGCTTTCTCTAAAAGATTAATAAAATTATATATAATAAACAATTTAATGTATTCGAAAATAGAAATGATTACGTACGATTTTTTTTAAACTGGTTTTACAATTTGGTAATGATCAGCAACTAACTGGTTAAACTAGTTTATGCGGTCAGTAGAGGTGCAGGCGTCCCAATGATGCCGTAACTTTGCCGTGCCGTTACTATATTAAATATAAAAAGTTACGGCATGTTTGCCGTAACTTTTTATAATTATTTAATATAGTTACGGCACGTTACGGCAAAGTTACGGCATCATTGGGACGATTCGACTGCACCTCAGCGGTCAGAGCGGTAGTTTGGAACCTAAATGGTTTAGTCTGACCAGTTTAATTTTACCAAGCCCAGAAGTTTGTAAAAAAGAAAAATAAAAAATCAAATCAGGTATTTGTTACCACACTCAATGACATAAATGTCGTTAGGTAATCTTTTCATTGCTTGTATCCCGCGAATGTATCATGACGGTATAGATGAGAAATTTTATGATGCGAAGTCCTTATTTTTTAAGCATATTCTGTACAATTCCATGATATCGGTTTATGTGTAATTCTATGATGATTTAGCGCAAAAAGTTTATTCATTACAAAGAATTGTGTGAAACAGTTTAACAATCATCTAAACAGTTCAACCTCTATACATGCATCTTCTAGCATGCATTTATAGAGGGCGTGCATTAACGAAAGTAGTTTTATAAGTCGTAAGTACAGTAGTACCGTAGTGCACTGACCAAAGTACCCGGGTCCAATACAATCTAACAAAAAAAACTTATAAAGTACCCGTGGGTATCTTGATCGATGACGAGTATCTTGTATGGGGGGTACTTTGTACGGTCTTATACGTACATGTAATGCAGAAGTGTTAACGTGAAAAATGCCATGCAAAATACCCGGGAATTATCCACGGTTAAAAAAAAAAAATGCTATAAAGTACCTGGGTATTTTGAGTGGGGGTACGCAAAAAAGGGGGTACTTTGGTCAGTGCACTAGGGTAGTTGAGATTGAAGCATAGAGTGCAATTATAGAGGGCGTACATTTTACATTATAGCTAGAAACAGAAAGCATATTGTCTTACACAATAATATAATAATAAAGATTAACTTTTTTTATTCCTTATCGTTCTAAAAAATTCGAAATTCTGTAATTAAGGTTGACTCCTGTGTTAGCTGTTCTTAATAATTATTAACCAATTAAATCAGCCAAAAAAATTCGATACACGAGTAACATTATTTGAAGTCGCTACTAAAAATATATTATTTTTTGCTATTTATATGCACTATTTTTACTTTGTACGTACGTATTTTAAGCAATAATTTTATTATAGCATTTTAATAAATAGAAAATTACAATAATTACAATAATTAGTACAACTGGTTGAATTTGATCCAGGAATAAGAGATTTATTCGCAGCTGTTGATGATAATAAACGAGTTTTACGAACCGGTACTAAATAATATCAATGAGTGGCAAGAATCGGATAAAAAAAGTAAGAGTACTACTGGAACGTTGACATAATTAGACACCTAATATCAGAAATATAACTTAAAACGATAATCAAAGTCATCATGATGCGATTTTATTATTACGGATCCAAAAAGAGTTAACAACGATGTTGATGAAGTAAATTAATATCATAACATGTTAAAAAAGTCCATCCGATTCTTAAAAAGTCCAATTCTGAACTAGTAAGCGTTAGGAATTAGCTTACAACACCTGGTATTATTCTCTTTTTAATTCATATGACACAACAGTAAAACAATTACCGTTACTGAATCCACCAATTTGGTATCAATCATCTAATTAGTGAAGAATACTTTTTTGAATTTTATTTAGTCACACGATTTTTATATGGACAAGCACCGAACCGGTTCTGAACCGTCCCTTAAATGTCTGGCGTCCGAACCCATTTATATTATTCTGCAGTAGTTATAACTCTTGGCGTAGGTAGTTTTCATTCCCTTCACAAGGACGAGCCACAAGTTCTATAAACAACTTCATAAAAAACTGATGAGAGGTTGAGTTTTTTACATTCCAGATGAGTTTTAAATTTCGATTTCTAACATTTATGTATTAAAATTGCCAGATTATTAAGGAATCATTACAGTACATGCCATGAAACTGATAAGTCTATTTTCGTGTAGTAAAAACTAAGTCAGGGAGAAATTGCGCAATACCACATATACATTTTATGTATAGGGTCAATTAGTAATATTAAAATTCTAACCACAGTGTGAATCGCAGAGAAAATTTGATTTTCGAACATAAAGCTTAGAATACTGCAATGCCATTTAACGCCAATAGATTATATGCTGACATGTATTCTTAATTATTAACACCAACCTAGACCAGAATAAGCTATTAATATTAATAATTTGTTATATATTTTATGTTTCGTGATTCGGATTGTTTCAATTGTTTATTGTGAAACTTTTTTTTTTTTTTAATTTTTAAGGGTTTAATACAATTTCGGATGTTTAGTGAAATAACATTTTATCAGAAAAACGGAAATAAGGAAATAAAAAGTTGACCAAAAAAAAAAAAATTAAAAAAATTAAAAGTTAATCGTAATTGTATAGTTAAATTTTCTTCATGAAATCCAACAAACTTCCATTTATATTATACAGAAGAAAGATCAATTGTTCTTGTTTCCATTTTTGTTAATTTTTAAAATATTATAATAAAAGAGGAAAGGTGTACTTAATTTTATATTCACCAATTTAATCTGGGAATATATTTATTGATAATGTTCGCTAGATGAGTGCTATGGAGTATCGCTACGCTTTGGTGATGCAGAATTCATTAGTGAACGACGTGAATTCAAAATATGTGCGGGCAGTACATGCTCGATTTTGGGACCCTTTGCTTGATCAAAGCCATTGAGCATCATTGCTGGCCTAAAATCTCCACCAATTAACAATTCTTCGACCCCCAACATTTTTCGTTTAACAATTTTTACTAATTTCCTGGGTGGCTTTATCAAACATCCAGGAAATATTAACAATAAAATAATGTTGTGAATTGATTCTATGTTAATATCTGAGAGTGGACCACTTAGAATTATCGTGCAATAAACAGCAAAATGAGCCACAAAGAATGTCAGGACGGTCAATAGATTTATTATTGAGATTGCGGTTTGTTCGGGACGAAGCTCTGTTTGACGACGAATGGTGAATAATGGACAAATTACATACGCGAGAGTTAGTCCAGCAGCCAAGAGACTTAAAAACAGGGTAAGTTTTTCCAGTGACATATCTATATCTACGTCATATTGCTTATTAGAATTATAATTAATAGAGAATGTTATAACTGTGTAAACTGAAACTCCAAAAACGCCGAAAGTCACCGCAATTGGTGCAAATATTAGAAAGGTCTTGATAAAATTATATTCTTGATAAAAATTAGTGCCAACGTGTAAAAGGACATAGCATGAGAGAATTGCTGTTAATGAGGTGAACAGAAAATATATGCTAACGTATTTATCACTAAATTCTAACAAGTCGACGGCTCGCAAAAGGTCGAGAATACATAGAGCTTCAATGATCAGAGTACCAATAAAACATGTAATGTGCATTACCGGAGAGAAATTATCAAATGCTCTGTAGATAATATAGACAGCACTCATGGTAGATAACACCACGCCGGCACTAGCGAGCAAAAAAATCATATTGTGAAAATGTGTTTGGAGATTTTTAAAAAATGGATATATTACAAGCGTTAAATGACTTGAAGAATTGTGTAGAGGACGAAAAATATTTTTTTGGTGAAATTTGTGTCGGTAAAGAGTAAATGGTTTTTCGTATTTGATGGAAAATGAAAATGGCGGGCCAGCGCCGGCTAAATCGTAAGTCTTCCTATATAGTTTTTAAATTTAATAAAAAAGCCATAAATGTAACATTAAAGAAAGAAAATCAAGAACAGCATCAAAAGAATGAAGCCGCCTTATTTTAAGTTAACGTATCGTAGAATTATATGACAGCGACGAATGCGTATTAATATATTATTTTCTGATACAATCGGCAGTAAATTATGGAAGACATGTTCGACGTTTCACATCCAAAAGAAGGAAATTGCCGAATCCTTTTGTGGTTAGCCAATTATCTTCTTGAATTGACTTGCCACTTTTGGCATACACGTAATAACGAAACTCCCCACATTACCAATCATGACTTTTTTCGCATAAAAAACCAATATTTATAAGGTCAATCCAAAATTTACACTTTTATTTTATTGTTTATTGTGTTCATTATTGATTTTCTCAAAAACACGTAACAATAACTGGAAATATTATAGTAATTATTATAATTATTAGTAATTTGATGATTTCCAGAGTTAAACTGTTACTGTATGTTTGCTATTTTACGATTATTTAAAAAAAGGTGGTCAAGTCTTCCTCATATTTTAAAGTTTTCGTTGGCAACTGTTACATGTTGTAAATTTTGACACATTACAAACAAATGGTGCAAGAAATTATGCTTATTTATGTCGTCCTCATGTTCTTACTTAATGAGAACCTTAATGTTTATAAATATCAATCTCGGTACGGAAAAAGTATTCATTATTCTCTTTTTTCATCATACAGTATTCAGGATGATTTGGCGGTTTATGCGATTAAATGTACGTAACGGTAACAAAGATAAATGGTCGTACATATTTAATTACACAGTTTCATGTTCAATAAACAAAGTCTTATAAAACAATCCTGTCCAATCAAAAATTGTTTATACTAACAAACGAGTGTGAAATATTATTATTATGCTAGAAATTACGCCGGACTAGGTTTGCCTTATTCTACAATTGACTCTTGATATAAGAAAGTTGTCGGGTCCAGCCAAAATCTTGTATCGAAATTTTCTTCTTTTTATTATAAAAGTTTTAAATGGGATTTACCTTTACAAAATCTTAAATCAAGTTTCTTATATCGAAGGTTTCTTATATCGAGTTTAGTGATCCGAACCGTCTAAAGAATCCTGATCCGGGTCAACCGTCGATTGAGCAATAATCCAACCGGTTGAGAATCGGTTGGTTAAAAGTCGGGTTGACTATCGATGATCAAATCCTCGGCTAGTAGATAAAGTCTTAATTGTATGTGAGGGGGTACGCATCACTTCATAGACAATCATTTATAAACACCTTATTGTATAAACAATTAATTCACAGACAACTTTATTTTAAAGACAATTAACTCACAGGCAAGTTTATTTTAAAGACAATTAATTTACAAACAGTTCATTTCATAGACAGTTCATTTTATAAACAGTTTATTTCATGCATGTTGACAAGGGTCAACAGATCGAAAAGAAAGGGCAGAACTGGTCAGGGGTTCGCGCCACGTGTTACAACCCCTTGTGCCGGATTGATCGTAATCAAAATAAGCAGAAATACGTAGCAGAAAAGCCACCGATCAGAATCGATATATAAGAACTGACGAAAGTCACTTTCGACATAATAATCACAAAATTTCCCTTCCCACCGCACAAGGTAGTCTCCTGGTTCTGCCATGTTCCTATTTAACCGTCGACCTGCTTTGAGTAGGCGGGAAACCACCGGCTGATGCTGCTTCTCGCTCATTCTACTGTTACGATGATACCTGGCGCAATCTCACTTGCTAAGCATATCAGCATATCATCGTTTCAGTTCGAATTACTTAGCTAAAATTGCTCATAATGTATTTTGCAAACTTCAAGTCCTTTAATTGAATTTATTTCCGGCACCTTTGGCTAGCCGGCATACCCTCAATCACTGGCTAATTACATTAAAAAAGATGCTTAAAAATATCCTAAATAATATAAATATAATAATCATAATACTTGCCTTTAATTCTCTTTTTCTAAATCATGAAATGACATAATTCTATTCTTTATTGCATCAGCTTTAACTAATTATACTTTAGAATTTACATACTGAATAATTTCAACTAACTTAGGATTCTCAATAATAGTGAATAGACATTGACGATTAATAATCCAAGTGGCAAATATGTTATAAAGTTTTACATTATTAATATTAGATAAAGCTGTAGAAAGGAGGTTCTTAGAATGTTAAAGTTATTTTAAATTAGTTTAGTCTTAAAAAACTAAAAAAACAAATGAATATCACTCTAGTTATAGCAATACCTCAAAAAAAAATAAAAAATTTGTTTAATATTTCTAGATATCAGTTTAACTAGAAGCATTTTAATATTAAGTATATATGTTACGGGTCAAATTGGTTTTTAAGTCAAATTAAACTTGACCCGGGTCAAATTGATCAATTAAAAACCGGTGACACTAGTAGTCTTTTTCGATTTTTAACCTTGTTTGGGTGCGTCAAGTGTAATCCGGGCTTGCATAAGGAGAGCTTCTTCCTGCATTGAGAATACAAAGTAAACTTCCAACTATATAATATAATTGAAGATTTTACTATGTTCTCAATGCAAGAAGAAGCTCTCCTTATGCAAACTCAGGTTACACTCGACGTACTCAAACAATGTAGGGCTGCTGTCAAAGATCGAAAAAAATCTTGCTGGTGGCACCAAAGGGAAATCAGACTTAGATCATATAAAATTTATATGATCGAAGTGGTTTTCCTTTGTAGTTACATATATATATAGTAAAATTGCCTTCCCGAAATATTTCATTAAATACCTCAAAATGGGATTGGATTGCCATTTCTTCTATTTTCACCTTTATTTATTTTTTTTTTTGTTTCAAAATTGATTGGTTGATTGTTATGTGATTTAGCTTTAGACGACCCCAATAAGGAAATAAAAAAATGGTTCGGTAATATTGTTCAGATGTCTATATAAGTATTTACGTTATGTACGTACGTACGAGATTTTTGTTTATACCATCTGTTCTCAGGTTTAAAATGTCTGGTACTGAAGAATTATCATCTGACTTAGAAAATCCTAGTTTAATGTGTAGATATGATCAAGTGTTCAATTATTACCAAAAATTTGCAGAGATGGGAGACGCTGACGGAACGTATATGGTTGGATTTTGTTATTTACATGCAATTGGAGTTGAAAAAGACGACCATAAGGCATTCATATATTATCAAACGTCTGCAAAAATAGGCCATGCTAGGGGAACATATAAGGTTGGGCATTGTTATAAAAAAGGAATTGGTGTTGAAAAGGATGAACATAAGGCATTCATTTATTATCAAAAATCTGCAGAGATGGGAGTCGCTAGTGGAACATATATGGTTGGATATTGTTATCTTAATGGAATTGGAGTTGAAAAGGACGAACATGAGGCATTTATTTATTATCAAAAGTCTGTAAAAATAGGTCATGCTAGGGGAACATATCAGGTTGGATATTGTTATGAAAATGGAATTGGAATTGAAAAGAATGAACATAATGCATTCATTTATTATCAAAAATCTGCAGAGATGGGGGTCACTAATGGAATATATATGATTGGATATTGTTATCTTAATGGGATTGGAGTTGAAAAGAACGAACATAAGGCATTCATATATTGTCAAAAATCAGCAAAGACGGGGGATGCTAGTGGAATATATAATGTTGGATATTGTTATGAAAATGGAATTGGTGTTGAAAAGGACGAACATAAGGCATTCATTTATTATCAAAAATCTGCAGATATGGGAGATGCTGACGGAACGTATATGGTTGGATATTGTTATAATAAAGGAATTGGAGTTGAAAAGGACGAACATAAGGAATTTATTTATTATCAAAAATCTGCAGAATTAGGTCATGCTAGCGGAACACGTATGGTTGGTTATTGTTTTGAAAATGGAATTGGAGTTGAAAAAGACGAACATAAGACATTCATTTATTATCAAAAATCAGCAGAGATGGGAGACGCTAGCGGAACGTATATGGTTGGAGAGTGTTATCTTAATGCAATTGGAATTGAAAAGGACGAACATAAGGCATTTATTTATTATCAAAAATCTGCAGAGATGGGGGTCACTAGTGGAACAAATATGGTTGGATATTGTTATGAAACTGGAATTGGAGTTGAAAAGGACGAACATAAGGCATTCATTTATTATCAAAAATCTGCAGAGATGGGAGATCCTGATGGAACATGTAATGTAGGGTATTATTATCTTAATGGAATTGGAGGTAAAAAGGATGAACATAAGGCATTCATTTATTACCAAAAATCGGCAGAGACGGGTAATGTTAAAGGAACATATATGGTTGGATATTGTTATCTTAATGGAATTGGCGTTGAAAAGGACGAACATAAGGCATTCATTTATTATCAAAAATCTGCAGATATGGGATACGCTGATGGAATGTATATGGTTGGATATTGTCATAAAAAAGGAATTGGAGTTGAAAAGGATGAACATAAAGCATTCTTATATTATCAGAAGTCTGCAAAGATAGGTCATGCTAGGGGAACATATCAGGTTGGATATTGTTATCGAAATGGAATTGGAGTTGAAAAGGACGAACGTAAGGCATTCATTTATTATCAAAAATCTGCAGAGATGGGGGACGCGGATGGAATTAGATTAATTGGAGTGATAAGTGATTTACATAAAATTATCGAGTGGCGGAACCAAATGTAAGTTATTTTATATTGCAATTATAAAATTCTATATCTTCTTTTTAATAAATGTATTTAAAATAAAAATATTATTAGAGGACGTAAACAAAAATCAGGTAATTATTATAATCATATTTATTTATAAACATAACGATAATATATAATGATAATAAATAACTTCGTTAGCAACAGGCAGGCGAATATGTATGAATTCAAATATTGATAATAATTTAAAAAAAATATTGGATGAATACAAAAATTCATTATCTTGGATTCCTTATAATGAGTTTGAAAATGTTAAAGCTATATGGAGAAGTGAATTTGCGACAGTATATTATGCTATGTGGGTCGATAAAGACCAAAACATTGATCAACCTGTTGCACTTAAATTGCTTCATGATTCAAAACGCTATCGTAAGAAATCTGTGAATGAGGTAATTTTATTTATGTGCTAATATATTAATAATATATATTTGACCAGTTATTTTTAATGCAGAAGTTGAAAGCATATTGTGATATTTGCAATGAAAATCCAACATTTCTAAGGTGCTTTGGAATATCAAAAGATGAAATTTCACGTGATTATATTCTTGTCTTAGAACGCGCAGCAATGGGCTCCTTGCGACAAAATCTTCACTCTGTAGCACAAATGGAATGGGAAAATAAACTAAAATTATTGCATTGTATTGCTTCCAATCTTCAATCAATTCATTCTCAAGAACTTATTCATCGAGATTTGCATAGCGGTAATATTTTACAGGATAATTTAAATAACGCGTATATTGCAGATTTAGGACTTTCAATATCAACACGTATAGAAATAAAGGCAAGACAGACAAAACGTCGTGGAGTTTATGGAATTTTACCGTATATAGCGCCGGAAACTTTAGACAGAGGTCAATATACAACAGCATCAGATATTTACTCATTTGGAATAATTATGTGGGAAATTTTGTATGGAAAATCCATAACTTATAACCAAGAGTTTTTAACACAACTTCAAAAAGAAATATGCTATAATGATTTAAGACCGGTTGTTATTGAGAACATTCCACAATGTTATGTAAACTTAATGAAGAAGTGTTGGGAAAGAGAACCAATAAACCGTCCATCAGCAACAAAAATTTGTGAAATCCTTACAGAATGGCATAGTGATGAAAATATTTTATTAGAATTAATTAAATCAGACAAAATATTAAAAAACATTCAAAGCACTCGTATAAAAACATATCCTGATGATATTTATAATAACAAACTCATTGAAGGCACATATTTACAAACGTATCCTGATGACATTTATCAAAGCAAATTTATTCAATATACCACATTACTTTGTCCAGGTAACTAACTCATCTTTTAATAAAATAGGTTTATTTATTTTATTGATTTTGAATATTAGTTACAATTATTTAACAAATAGCGGATTGAATATGTCTAATATTGTAGAATGATGTTAAAACTGTATATTTTTGAACCAAGATGATTATTTAATAAAAGTAGTCAAATTGTTGAAACACATACTGCATTTTATAAATTTTGATAATCTATTTGATCTTATCTAAATTGTATAATTTTGTTCAAAGAATTTTTTGATTTATAGAAATTTCTTTAGAATAATATGCTACAATAGATGTTTCAAAATGGGTTAAGAAATTAATATAGGAATTATATAATTAATTAGTAAATAGTAATTTTATAGTTAGTGTCTTGTATCATTGAATTTCACAAAGAAAAGATGCTTTTAAAACATAAAACTTAGTGTTGTCACAAATATGACTGATTCTTACATATGCTATTTACATTTTACAATATAATCACTTAGGTGGCAATTACCTCTGTTTATATTTGCATTGATTGATACGTTTTAATTATATATTACATTCATTCTAACAATTGTTTTTTTATGAACTTAGAATATAATTTGTGAACTTGTTCATGACCTTACTGAAAGAATTTCAATCACATTACTGTACATGTAATTTGGAGAACACCTGACTTATACTCTAAACCAATATGTTAAAATTCTGAAACAAATAAAATACAAAGTAATACAAAAATAACCACATTAACGCATATCTTTGTTAAATATTCTATTTTACGAGTTAGGCTATAATGATAGTAAATATATTGCTTCTAGTTTCACTATGTTTTGTAAAGCTTTGTGAAATTTAACTAAATTATATGATATTGAATATACAGTCAAACCTCTTTAAATGCATATCTTGGAACTGGAAAATTCAACTAGCCAAATTAAAAAAAAACATATACATGTAATTAACTCAAATGCCACCAAGAACCATTTTCATGAATCTTTGTTTCGAATCTTTTGCTAAGGTTCGAACAGAGATGCTGGCGAAATTAATTCACCAAATTTCATCAGTTTACTACCATTTCACCATTAGTGATGAAATTATTCCACCACTCTAGTTTTATTTACCCAACTCGAATCACTATTCATAATTTCAAACACTAATTTCGTGGCTTTACTCCCAAGATTCTAAGTCATACAGTACCTGGCATTTTATAATAGGGAAAGTATAGCACTCATGTGATTTTGCACCTACCAGTTAGGGTTGTTAATGGAGTGGCATATTCTGGAGTGAACCCAACCCAAGTTGAGATGGGTTAAAAATATGCTGGAGTGAAAGTGGAGCTCTAAGCAAATCTGAAGTGGCTCCAGAGTGAGTCCAACCCAAGTTGAACTGGGTTGAGGAATAGCCCAACCCAACCCACCCCAGTCCAACCCATTAATAACCCTACTGCCAATCCATATGATCATGCACCTACCAAAGTAGAATTTTTTCTCTATCTTTGAGCGAATATTTCTCAATAGCAATGTAATAGAATTCAATAGTAATTTGTTTAAAATGGATTCTACGTACGAGTAGAATTAATTAATAAATTTTTTTTTTACTGAACTTCACTTTGTAGTTATTGAGAAATATTTGTTAAAAGTTAAAAAAAATTCTAAAAAGTAACTGCGACAATTTTTTTCCAAACTTTGAACGAAAATTTCTTAACTGCTGGATACAATTCAATGAATTGTTTTAAAAAATAAATTCTATTAGTTCGTTGAATTTACCGTAAAAGTCGGACACGTGTACAGTTTTAAGAGCTAGACGGTGACTTATACCCGGGTACATAAACATTATACATGTATATGTATCATCCCAGATAGACATAGTAAAACATATCGTCTCAATACGGGTACAGATTTGAGAAATGAAAATACCCGGGGTACACGTGTCCGACTTTTACGGTAGCGGTAGTTAAAAAAATTTTACAAAATTCTTTCAGGTAATTATTGAAAAATTTTTGATGTATCAAAACTTTTTTTTTCCTAAACTTTGAAGGTTTCTTGATAACTACCTAATAAAATTCGTTGAAAAATTTATATAATTTTTCACAAGTTTGTAGAATTCAATTAAAAACTTTTCATCAAATCCTATCAGGTATTTATCAAGAGAAAATTCTGCAATCCAGAAAAATAATCTTTTCAGAGGTTTCTTAACAACTGTATAGCTAAATTCGGTAAAAAAAATGGGTTAAATAATTTCTAATAGCTCGTAAAAATTCATTTAAATTTTTTTTATTGAAATTTATTAAGAAATATTCGTTTAAAAATCAAGAAAAAATTTTGTCAATGATCACGTGAGCTAATGCAAAATCACAAGAACGGCAGGTGTTCGTGTTTGTAGACTTTCCCTTTATATTAAATTCTTCGGCTCAAAAGGCATATCGTGCACCCAACCTTATATATATGTCCCACATGATCATATTTATCGGGATCCTATCATTTTCCCGACAACCACAGTTAGCCAGGTTAGTATTAGCTATAATTTTAGTCGGGCTTTTGATAGTTATTCCAATGGGTTCGTATTATTTCACCGACAAGTCATCTAACCGACATCACATATAATGTGACAATTTACAAATTATATATACTAAAACTAATAAAATGCCAAATTGTCATCCTAAATGATGTCGGTTAAATGATTTGTTGTGAAATGGTTGCCATTGATCCAAAATCACGGAAATTCTTAGTAGAATTTTTTATTTAGTATAAGAACTAAATACTAACATTAAATTGTTAGAAAGGTTTTGGTTTAACTCGTGCTACAATCAAAGTTGCCAGAATAACATCATTTTTTTTTATTTTTTTCACCCACATCTTCATTAGAGCTCATAGATAAGGACTCATCTTCATCTGTTGACATCAAATCCAGATCGAACTCTTCGTTTCCAAATTTTTTAGTAAATTTCGACAATTGACCACTTTCATCATCCAAAGAATCAGATTGTGTCGTAGGGTTCCAAAGTGGATGATTGCGAGTATCCTTAATTAATTTAATTAGAGATTTTGGAGAGGTTGTGCGCATCGTGTAAGTAGCTCCATTCGACAAAATTATTTGCTGAGTAAATAGTTCAGGACGAGTAGCCATTTGTGGCTTTTGAGGTAATGATTTTGTGGAATAAAAACCAAGAAAGCATTGAGGTTTACTAAAAAATAAATGTTGGCGTGTGAAATGAGATATTAGTAGAGGAGTTTGTATATTCATTTTATTAAGATACATAATTATTCAATAGAAGATATCCTGATAGTCTAAGTTTTTTTTTTTTTTTTTTTTTTTTTTTTTTACTTGTAATAAGCTGGACACAATCATGCACAATAAACAGTGTTACGTTACATATTAAGGATTGTCTTTGTAAGCCACAAAATTGATTTGGCCGGTTTTTCGGCCTAAAAGCACGTCGCACTGGGGCTTCCGACATACTAATTAATCAAATCTATATCAGGTATAATAGTAAAAATGACAATACCTCATTATTCAGCCAATAGAATACCACAGTAATTATAATGTCACATGACTTATCAGGTGGTTTGAAACAAAAAATTGCTTCGATACGTAAAAATGTCTAATTAATCGAAATTTTTGCTCTGTAAATTTGTTTCGTTATCCT